>BGPR01012118.1:2952-46100 GCA_013235015.1 Araneus ventricosus
CCCGTCTACTGGCAGCATCCCCTGTAATTCCTCTTTTTCTTTTAGGCATCGGAAAAAGCGAGAATTGAACAAAGCAAAAATAGTAACTTCCAAATATCAGCTTAAAATAGAAGCTTCCACAAATATTTAAACTTTATCAAATCAATGAATAATGATTAAAATCACTAACATAACTAATCTATATCTTTCGGCACATAACTTTACAGAACCAAAACACCCCTTTTAATTTCGTTAAAATGATTTTGTTGGACGTTATATCACGGGATAAAAAAAAGGAATTTATACGCTTTCAACGATACATTTTTTTATTTCTGTCAGCGTCACTTTTTTATTGTTGTTGTAACAATGTTCTTTAAAGTAAACGACTTCAACAATAAAATGAATTTTGAATTGCGCTGTAACAATGAAAAGTATTGTTATAAAGTATCCGAAACAATGAAAAGTATTGTTGTAAATTAGTTTTTAATTAATATCTTTTTCACTAATTAAAATTTCGATATTTAAATGGCCGAAATGGATTCCTTGAATTATTCCCCATCTTTTGGTACTTTCCGCGCGCTTCTCCGTTCGGCGGTTCGTGAGAAGATAGAAGGACATACATACGTTTGTTTACCTTCGAATTTTAATAGGATAGATTTTTACATAAAATTTTTACCGAATATATATCGTGAGATGCTCTATAAATTGAACAGCATTTTTGTACATATTTCTCCAAAGAAGGTTTTCTCAGAGTTAAAAAAAGTTGAAATTTTAACTATTTTTAACATTTTTATTTTAAATAAGTACATAAAATAGAAATTAAATTTAAATGTTAATAAGTTGAGGTTCAGTTTCTTAAACAGACTGTTTGGATTACTCAGATATCCAAAATATTGTGTTTAGATCAATATTTTATTCGTAATCATGCGTGCAAGGTGAGTATCTCATTTTTTTCCCAAAATTATACTCATATTTATTACTCTCTCAAATAAATACATACCAATATGAAGGTTTGAAAATGTGAGAGAAACGAGGGATATTTTTCTAGGAAAAAAAGTGAGTTTGTGAATTGTATTGTTTCAGAGACATAATGTATCGAATTTGGCAGTTTTAAAACCATTTTTTCGAGAAATAAGAGACGTTTGTCCCCTTAATTACTTATTCATTGATATTACTTATTGTGTATTATTATTAATAAAAAAATTATGTCCACAAATGTTGCTTTAAAAAAAAAAAAAAAAAAAAAAAAACCTTTTTTATTTTGAGCGGTTTGAACCGCCAGGATAAACCAGAGGTAAAAAAACCGGTTTAACCAAAAACCGGTTTTTTTTTTCCAATTCCTACTATTAGTTCACATTCTCCCTATATATATGTATTTATTTATATACCTTGTTCAAATTTTGCAATCGATTTTAAACTAACTTCCCGATGAGCTGGAAACTCGAAACTTTAAACAGAGCTCACAACTAGATGACAATGCAATATTAATGCGTTTTCTTGTCTGTCTGTCATTTCATATTTTGCATGACGCATGCGCAGTACGTTTTTCATTATATCTCGAAAACTATTAACATTACAGACTTGGTTCTTGGGTATACAGATGGCCCGTGGGATCATCGAAGCACCCCCATATTTTAGCCATACCTTTGCGCATGCGCAGCACGTTTTACATTATATCTCGAAAACTATTAACATTACAGATTTGGCGACTTGGCGATAAATTTGGCGGCAAAGTTGGCGACTTTAGCGACAAAGGGAATTTTCACGATTCAATCGTTAATAAAATACTTTTTATTCACCCACTCAAGTTCAAATACATTTTTTTAAACTTGTAGTGGATGACACTTGATGTTAATACAGTTTTTTTCAAATATTAATTCATTAATTAAATTTAATTAATTTTAATTTTATATGGGAGAAAAAAATTTCTAAGTTAAAATTTTTATTTGTTGACCTAAGTAGGAATTGACTTTAAAATTTTTTTATATTACTTGTTTTTCTTTAAATAACCGCCATCCGCTGATTGAGTTTAGGGAGAAAACGGGACAAGTAGTAATTCGGGACTGAGTAGTGAAATACGGGACGTATGGCAACCCTAGATATTGATCAAAGCTCCTAACATCTGTCTGAAAAAAAAGACAATAATTGTCCGAAATAATGTCTCCTACTTAACAATGCCCCGGCGAAACCCAGTGCCAGAGAATGCTTCGTCATCTTTTGGTGTTACAAAAGCTCAACTGTTTGTTGGCGCCAGTCTGGACATTTCCACCAAATAATCGCCAACCTCCTCGTCTGTCGCGACGTCTGTAGTCGGAATAGGTACTTCGGTTTCTAGGTCACTGGGGGAACCACTAGAGACGGCTTTTCTCTCGATGTCACTCAGCCCTTTGCTTTTCGACAACAGTCCCGGCTCTTTTGTTTATAATTTTCATATTGGATTTCATTTCGAAATTATGACGATCATTCAAAACAAATATATCTGAAGCAAATGACTGCAGATGAATGATGATGGCTTGAATGACGTTCACATATCGTTTATGAAGTGCGATATATCGTTTATTAAATTACATTGAATAAGTCGTATATTGTGTGCAGGGCCGGTTTCTAAGCATTTATAGTTAAAAGGACATACGACTCTTAAACCTCGAAAAAATAGGGGGAAACTGTCAAATGCATAAATTGTTATCTCTGAAACAATACATTTCACAAACTCCCTTTTTTTTCTGGAAAAATATCTATTCTTTCTATTAGAGTACACAAATTTTTTCAAACCTTAATAATTGTACGTATTTATTTCAGAGAGTAATACGTAAATATGGGTATAATTTTTTGAGACAAAATGAGATAGTCATCTTGCGCGAATGATTATGGATAAAATATTTGTTTAAACACAATTGTTTGGGTATTCCAGTAATCCAAACAGTCTGTTTAAGAAATTGAACCGCAATTTATTTACATATAAAGTTAATTTCTACTTTATATACCAATTTATAATAAAGTGTTAAAAATAGTTAAAATTTCAACGTTTCTATCCCCCCTCCCATAAAACTTCTTTGGAGATAAAATGTACAAACATTGTGGTTCAATTTGTAGAACAAAGTGTAATACGTATTCAGTAAAAATGTTATGCAATAATATTTAATAGTTCTTGAGATATTATGTGCGGAATATTAAAAAAACTTATCTTGAGATTCAGCGTTTTAAAGATAAGTTGAAGAGCTGATACATTTTCCTTCATAATTATGGGAATTTTTTTAACGCGTATTGTTTTAAATTGTTTAGAAGAGACTGGGAAATAATATATATATTTTTCACAAAATCGAAAGTTTTCGAGGTTTCCCCTTATTTTCGAGTGGTATTCGAGAAAATGCAATTTAAATAATATATTTAATTTATAAGTGTCCATGGTATTCAGGATATTCAATTTTACTGAAATTCAATGTTAATGTTTGAAAATTCAAATTTAAAAAATATCAGTTTGTACAAGAACCCTCATCATTTAGCTTCTCTTAAAGAGAAATTGAAGTTCACCTCGCTGAAATGCCGACAGCTTTCTGAATTTTAATGGGATTCAACTGGAATTTTTTTTAAAGTTGCTCTATATATCTGGCTTTCCGCTGCGTCTCGCACATGCGCAGTAAAAAATATTTATTACAAACACTCATATTTCCTGTAATATTCAACGTATTTACTTCAAAGTTTAATACAATACTTCTGTAACATATTGTCAGGTGTTCTGCAAAATTCGAATAATTTGAATGAAAACTCTGCGTGTTATAAGCAAAACACGTGCGGAAAAATTTGGGATTTTGTAAAGTAACATTTATATCTTCCCGAATATTTGCGCTATGCTTACGAAAATGCACGTAAATATTATGCACATTAAACCATAACCATTGATAAAAGTTACATCTCGTTATCACCTTTCTGTGAAACAGGATGGGTCAAACTCCATTTTCGCCTTCATCCCTTTCTGGTGGTCCCCCTAATTGCCCTCGTGACCGAATCTTCATTGTAATATGTATATGATACTCTATTGAATGTCGCACGATTCTCCAGAACTGATTTCGAAACATAGTTTTCGTATTAATTGCAAATTTCTTGCATTTTAGGAAATGGTCCTTAACTTTGGTATGCCAGTGTATTAGTATATGCATGCATACATAAACACTGGCTGCCCAAATATGTACCCTGTCTACAACGATAGCCTGCCTAAAACAATATTTTTTCTACATCCCTACAATATCGTTTGATACAGATTTTACAGTTCAATACGGCCAATCTGCAATTCCTGTCCTGTCTTTGAGAGTCCATGATACTGACTTGACATGCACTTTCATGTACAGGGTTTCGAGGAGAAATCAAGGATTGAAGAAACAATGATTGTACTTGAAAATTTTGAAAAGTGCAAAAAATTAGAATTGCTCTCAAGAAAACAACATTTATTACAAAACACAAGTTTCTATACATCCCAGTATACAAGCAAAATATAAAAATAGTTCATAGTTAAATATTTACAAATAAACTTTACAAAACAATTCGGATATATATCAGGAAGACCACACACAACACTCTTCACAATACCGAGGAAAAAATACGTGAGCTTAGATCACAAAAAGATTCCCTAAATGTTCTGCGGAATAAATCGGATTGTTTAAAAAAATGATGTTTTTCTTCACTGGCGATATCATCGTACAGAAAAAGTCAAGAATAAATTATTCTAACACAGAAAAGGAAACAGAAAAAGAAAATTGTTTTTGACATAATACATTGAGGTAGAATGCGCAGTGTTTAGGAATCTTTATGTATGAAATATTTAACAATTAAAACACTACCGAAATCTACTACCCCTTTTCTAAAGGGAAAAAATGACTTAGAAAACAAAAAGAAAACATTTTTAAAATTCATATAGAACGAAGCATTATAAGTAGATGTTTAAAGAGTGGTCTTCGTGCTTCAATTGCGTCAATAAAATGACTATGGAAATATAAAATATTTTTTAAATTTTGTATTTTTTGAAAAGACCGAGTATACATAAAAGTCAAACAAGGTTTGATGATAGAGTTAATCTATTTGTTAGAAACAGATGTTATCGTTTTAAACTAACGAAAAAATAAAATCTATACAGCATTCCGAATATTTTAAGCATACTATACTTTGTCACAAAAGAAGACCACAAGGCCTAAAGTGTTTGTCCCCCTTTACACAGACATCAGTTTTATAAATAAAGCTTATAATGAGTGAAGACATAACGTATAATCGATTTTCATTTCATATAAAACGCTATAAAAGAATGCAATAGCCTTCATTTATGCAAAAGAATTGAATGCTACAGTAAATGTAACATTTTTACAAAACATATCACTTATTTAGAAACAGTCTTATTGCGTATAAACGGGTGAAGAGCTGATGAGTAAAAATAAAAATGAGATTATAGTTTTATACAAAAGAAATGCAAAAATATTCAATTATTCTACGTAGATGCTAGCCGCCCGAATAATAAGAAGGTTTTGTCATATAAGGTGCATTGCCATCTACGATATTAAAAAAAAACCTTGAAACATGCCAAGGTGTTGCCAGGCAAAATATAAAAGCAAAAAATAATTTACAATTGTTAAAGGAAAAAGAACAAAAATTGCATTCGAAGGAATGCGAGATTTGTTACACAAGGATATCAGATCTTCGTCTTATTTTGCAAGTTTAATAGAATACTAATGGAGGCACGTCACGAGTTGAAAGTCTTGATGAATTTAAAGCCAAAATATAAGTTTTCCAGCATGTTTCAAGAATGTATGGAACATTTGGAAGGTCGAGTTCGAAGGCGCCTCTCGCTTACAAGTAAGGCTTGTACCAGAAGGCGAGGTTTTCTCCATCTCTTGGGTGAAGTTTACGCAGATCTGAAACAAAACAAAAGGTTTATTTAAAGTAAGAATGGCTTACTACTGGAAATGTCATTGAAAGTTAGTTATCAAAAGAACCGAAATCTTCTGTATTTACATATCAGTATTTGGCAAAACCCTAGTTAGAATATCTTTATTTAACCCTTTATAAGGTGGTGGTAATATACTTAGCACTAAATTCATTAACTTTTAAATGATTTTTTTAAGGCTGGCATAAGTTATCGCCAATTCTTTCGATGAAACAAAAACCGAGATGTTCTAGTTTGTTTTCTCAAACCATAACGAAGTGTCTGGACTTGATAATTAATTATTAATTAGCAAAATTAATTAACAAAAAATAATGTTCACCGGATAAGTTAAATAAATTGCCTTTCGTAAATAAAACTCAATCCCAAAGCCATTTTGTTATAACACTACTAGAAAAAAATGGTTCTTTAAAGGGTTAAAACACAGCAGAGAAACAATTTTGCAGTCGTAAGAAAATTCTATCCTGAGGCGCTTACACCAGAGGAACGGTTCGCAGGAGTGAACGCGGTTTTTTGCTCGCCTTGAACCAAATCCTGGGCAAGCACAAAGGGGCTCGCAGTTCAGATTGGAACGCGTTCGAGTTTGCCGTTCCCCGTGAACCTCCTTCCAACTTTCAAGATCAAATCCACAAGCCCAAGTCCGTTCCTAAACAGTGGCGTAGCAAGAGTAAGTGGCACCCCTTGCATAATATCATTTTCCAACTACCTCCGGTTGCCAACAATGATCTTAGTTATTTCGAGACAAAGGCATGGTATTCATTCGGCACTTGAATAATGTAATTTTCAAAACATCTTGAATCACAGTGGAATTTCATGTACTCTCTAAAAATAAAAGTGTTTTACCTGTTCTTCATTTCTTTGGAATTTTGAATTCGGGGCAACTTTCCTCCTCTCAATTTCCATCGACAGTTACAGTTACAGTGATAAAAATTCGAAATTCTCAAATGGCAACACCTACTTATTTTCATGGAAAAGTGATCCTCACAGTAAAAAATTTAAAATGGAGTTGAAACGGTAATTTTAGAGCAAAAAATGGCAGCGTTAGGCAGACGAGGAAAAAAAGCGAAAATAACCAATAGTAAATAATAGCTATAAGAGCTTTTTGACGTAGACTTACGTCCCTCCATAGTGGTCTAATGGTGTGTCGGGAAAGGAAAAAATTATGACGCTTTTCGTGGTATTTTTAAACGCTTATAGCTCCGCAACCCAATAACACAGAGAGTTGGTTTTAGTTTCATTGAACAGAGAAAGGTATACATTGAAGATTGCAAAAAGAATTTAGAATCACGGTTTAGTCACAGTCGAGTTCCAAAGTTGGTGAAATTCACGAGAAATTTTGATGACGTCACAGCGACCGATGCGCGCGCACGCATCGGTTGTGAGCGGTATATTAACTGGATTTTAGCAGATTAACAATTAATTCATTTCAGTTTAATTAATTCATTCAGATTAATTCATTTAACAGAGAAAGGTCATAGAGCATAGGTCATAGATCAAAGTCACATAGAACTACTTTAGTCACATAGAACAAGCTTAGTCACAGAAAGTCACAGTTGAGTGAGGTAAGTAAGTCTACGCCCCTCAATCCCGGTCGAATTTTTTTTCCCACAAACGATTTTCAAACACATAAGCAAACAAAAACCTTCCGATGCTTCACCTTTGGTCCACTTTTTTGCGCCCAGCAGTTTCAGGCGCGCTTCTGTCGCCGTCGTGTTGGACAGCCTCGGCCGGAATGGGACGGGCACTTTCCGGTACAGAGTCCAGTAGATGCCCCGCTCGATGTCCGAGTGACGTCCGGCGATGGCGTGGACAGTGGTCTTCTTGCCGACGCTCAGGAATTCATGCCTGAAAATATAAAAGTGCATTCTTAAAAAACCATAATATGAAGCAACTGAGCAAGAAAACCCAACACTTTTGTGGAAAAGTTTCTATTTCGCACAAGCTAATCAGGAGAATTCTTAACTTATTTACGCTTAAAAAATGTAATAATTGATAATGTACTTATCTACGCGCCAAATGATGGAATCTAGTATGGATTCAACATCTTTATTTCCTGTGGACATGGAGATCATGTTGTAATTCAATAAATCATACACCGCAGATAATCACTCAGCACATTAATCATTCCTAAATATACCTATTAATATAATGTGCCTCTCTTCGGCATTCAATCGAGTGCACATGAGTTCTCCAGATCCACAAGAATGTGTCCTGAAAAATGTGTGACACCTCACAGTGGGAGCGTCGCTGGTAGAACTGACTTTCTCGCCAACAGCAAGAAGTCAACTTGCAAGCAAGTGCAAAGGTTGAATGAGGGTCCTCCCCCATCCGTCCAGGCCCTCACAGGGTTTAATGGACTGACCTCCCTTACTTTTGTGGAGAAGTTCGTAACAACTTTACTGTAAAATTACTGAAAACACTTCAAACTTCGCAGATAGCAGCAGGTTTGCTTGGAGAAATATTGCGAAAACTTTGTAGTTGTCCTCCATCAAAAGAAACCGACCTGTTAAAAGTTCCAGGAATCTCGAAACACGATCTTAGAGCTCACTCAGCAGTCTGAAACTCCGCACTGATCATCTCCAAGACCGAAGCATCACTAAACCAACTGAGAAAAAAACACCTTACAATAAAAGCAAGTGCTTCCGAGAAAGACTTCCTTCAGTGAAATTCGCACCTCGCGGCCTCGGGACGAGAAACAATGCGGCGTTAGAGGGAGCGATGAACGGCGCCTTTGTGAGGGGGAGATTATCCCTCCCGTCCGAAAGACAAGAAGCGGCTGAGAGATGAGAGGGAAAACAAAAGACATCCAGCGGTGCAGTAAAAGATGCTTCAGAAACTGTCGCAGTCGTGACCCCCGCCATGGGGTCACGACATTACAATTTCATTACATTACATTTACAATTTACATTACATATCTATGACCTCGGCCTCACCCTGACCAAAATCCTGGATTCGCCACTGGTGTCAATATACGAGAAAGTGGAAGGCAGAAAACTCCCGATAGTTTCTTTTCTGCCCTAATTATTTAGATTCTTAAAAGGAAAAAAAAAAACCGATCAAAGCTGTTCGATCCATCGGGCTTCACACCTTCTAAGGTCGGCCCTGATTCTATGATGCGGATCCGAAAAAATTAACATCCGAGCAGCCATCACTATCTTTATTACAAATCTTTCAACGGCGGTTCAACTTTCCCTCCCAACGGTGAGCGGTTCTCCCAGACTCCGTGGCGCCCGTTATTCAATCTCAAGTAGCCGGCGTTTTCATTCGATTTATTGGAAGCAATTGGGAATGAAATTTCATTCTCTCGATAGGCTTCAATTAGGGCCGACCTCGACCAGTAGAATCGGGGCCATCGTTTTGAACCAGTGCCAGGCTCTTCGGATTTGCGGCCGAAGTCACGTACACCACAACGAAGGGATCGAAATGGATTCGAAGCGGTTGAAAGAAAATCAATAGAGGGAAAATCTGCTAGCTGTAGGGAAAAAATTGGCGAATTTGGAGAAGCTATACATCTTTTAACGTAAACTGATAGAGAAGTAATTTTAATGAAAACAAATAGTATAATTATTTTGGAGTTCACTTTAGTAGTAGTGTAGTTTTTTTAAATTAGTCTTTTGATTTTATGTTATAATTTTTTTAAAATTTAATGTGTCTTTATGAGATTAATATGACGTCTATACGACTTTTAGAATCCTGTTGTGTCTTTTAATGCTTTTGGGATTGCGTGTTTTTGTTCTAAATTATTTATGCGTTTGCAAAATTTTTATGGTTTTGTGTTTTGAACTTTTATATTCTCTGCATTCAACTTTTATTTGTGATTTACTCATTCCCAGATAGTACATACGTTTGCAGCACAAGTTTGATTTTTATTTGATATTACCTTGTCATGGCAAATTTGACGCGTCAAGCTTGAAGCGAGCTTCTGACAAACTAACAATGGAGAATCGCCACCCTCGCTTGCAAAACGAGTTTGACACAAGTTCGCCGTGACAACTAGCGCCGCCCCTCCTTGCAATGCAAGCTTACTATGAGTTTGCAAAACAAGCTTGATGCAAAGATGATAGCACAAGAGATAATTATCTTTGTCTCTGTTTTAAAAACACATAAAAACATAAACAACATCTCCTAGACCGTCCTTCTTTTTATTAATTCAATAAATCAATAATAATTTGTGAAAAAACAAACTTTTTTATAAAAAAATTTTGAAACATTTTCCATCTTTTTACTAAATATAGAACTCGCACTTTAAAGAAAACTTTATCGCCTTTTTTTAATGTTGAAATTTTAACGTTTATAAACAAAATTAAACCAAAAAAAAGACAATGTTTGTTGAAAAATAATAACTTACATTTTGTCCCATTTTAAAAGTAATTACTTTTGAAACCTAATTTCATAATTTATTCTACTAGCAAAACGCAGTTATTAGCGAAAATCTCTCTCCCTTTGATTTCAAATCATGTTCTGAACACAAAATTTAAAAAAATTAATGAAATCAAGAAAAAGAGTTTAAAATAAATCCTATGCGCGATCTATTAGCACAATCTATCTTCTCCTCTCGCAGTCTAGCTGGTTGAGTGGTTTAGAGCGTCATGCTAGCAAGCGCTAGGTCGCGAGTTCTAATCCGAGGTTTTTACGTACTCTGCTTTTGCTATGTTTGCAATGAGTTTGACGTGGCAAGTTCGTCGCGTGGTGACTTCAAAGCTTGCGTTAACTTGCTGCAAGCTTGTTTCACACTTGCACTCTTGTCGTGTCAACCTTGCAGATTTGCAGTGCAAGCTTGCTGCAACTTTGCTGCAAACTAAAATTGCTATCTGGGTTGTGGCTTCTGTTCCTTGTGTGTTTGTTGTTCGTTGTACTCTGTAAATGGAGTTATCTCTGTAGTGCGCCTTTCTTTAAATAAATATATAAGCTTTTTATGAAATTACACTTTAACCCTTTGGCTACATTTGACGACTGAGATTCGTCATACACTTGTTTATCCTAAGTTACGGATGACGAGTTTAATTCATCATTAGACAATATTTAACATGTACATTCTTGTTCGTGCAAGAGTGATTGGTATCAGTTGCAGCAGTGTTTCTTCCAGTGTTTCAAGGAACCTTGTTTGCGACACACTGCCCCATTATGTCAGAAATGAGTAATATATTTTATGAAAGTAATAGCGAAAGTTTCAATGCAAGAGGACACTTTGAGAAATAGGATGCTGATTCCTTGAATTTATTTATTTTCATTATGTTTCTTTTATTAATTTGTACTTGATTTATAATTCTAATTACTATGCAAATCATATCGCTCGACTAAATGAATTCTCGCACAAAATCTACTGATTTTATATACTACTCTTTGCACCAGCAAATTAAATATGTTTCAATCGCAAAAATCTTTTCAATTAAATATGAACCCAAAGGGTTAAAGTAGGAAACATAGAGCTTAAGAAAAGTGTGTCATCAGTCCAATTAAGGAAACTGGTTTCCTAGGTTGGACCACTAATTTTTTGGAGCACAAGTAAGGCAAAAAATGTTTTTCGATTCTAAAATTCACACTAGCACGCAATACATGGCATTTTATGTACTGTATATCCCCTTCCTTTGTTTCTCACAGATGATGCAAATCATAGGTATCCTTGTTATTTTTGATCCAATAATTGATGGATTCAATGTCATTTTCTTGGTTTTGGCCTTGACTCGTTACAATTCTAAGTTATAAGAACTATTAGTGGTGATAACTATTAATCTAGTTTAAGATAATAACCCAATTGATTTAAACAGTCCACTTTACGTAAATGTTTGTGGTCCAATCAAGCCAATTTTTGGACAACAACAAAAACAATTCCTCTAACCTTAATTTAAAAATATCTTCAAAAAATAAATATAGTGAATTGTAGCCAAACAAATTTACTATCTGAGGATATAATTTCATTTTTCTACTTTAAAACAGCATAAGGGTTGTGGAGAACTACGGGACTCCATATAGAAATTATGTAGAACGTTTTGTCTCGCTTCTAACGGCGCCACCAATCGGCAATTTCTTGTACTAAATTTGTTCAATAAATCTCGAGTGTCTGTCGTAGAAATGTCATGCCATTATGACACATACAATACCATGCACGGTCCTCTGAGTTGGGGAAATTTAATTTCGACAACCCTGTATACAGAATATACAAGCATGGCGGAGGCCTCACGTTAATCCGGAACTAAGGGATGGACAGAGTCGGGACTTGACAAAAACAAAGGTTTACTTGGTGAAGTAATTTACAAAAGTGATCTACTGTACAATGCCACCTACTTCCTTCGACACAGTACTTGGTAACATACACCATAATCTCATAATTCAAATGAATTAAAGTAAATGCATAATTTTGTGGGCTATCGGATTCTGATTAATTGATGTAACTACGTTTCATTTTTTTACGACTACACAAATGGCTCCATCCTTCCTCATAATCCCCCCACATATCGATACCATGGTCTCCAAGACATATCGCAGGCTTGGATTTCTTAAGCGCAGAACCAGAGAATTTTCCAGTGAACTTACCCTCAAGGTCTTGTATTGCGCTCATATTCGTTCCAATCTGGAATACTGCAGTATTATCTGGAATCCCAATTACCGAAACAAAATAGAAATTATTGAGCGAATACAGAACAACTTCTTGAGATATTTACTTTACAAAAGAAAATGGATTTTACTTGCATGATATATCTTCTTCACTCCTATGTAATATTTTTAATATGCCTAGTTTAAACTCCAGACGAGATGTTTCTTGCGTTCTTTTCGTTTACAAAGTTATTAATGATTCAATTGATTATAATGATATAATGAGCTCAATAGATTTCGCTGTGCCCGCCAGATTTTTAAGAAACCATAGTTCCTTTCCAAATTTAATTATATTAACTGGTTCTCGTTATATAGGTTTTATAAAATTTTTAACACCTTCTCTGATGAACTTGACATTTTTAATATGTCTCGAATATATGCTTTGAAGTCGAAATGTTTGCATCTTTTAAACACACGATATGTTTTATTTTGTCTTTCTACAACATTTTAAATTTTTATGCTATTTGATTTTCCGTGTTCTTACGTATTCGACCAGATTTTTGGCGCCGTGTTTGATTTATTTTTATCTGAAGTGTTGCATTTTTTTAAAAAAAATCTTGAGTGTGTATCTACGTTTTTAAACTCCTGGTGTGTTTTTTATTAGACTCGGTGTTTGCGTGTTTTGACTTTTTGACCCTTGCTTTTTGGAAATGAACTTTAAATTTTTTATAAAAAAATACGGCTTTTGGTGTCATAGTGTGTCTTAAAGTTTTGTGATTATGTGTTTTCGTTTTTAATTATATATACGTTTGCGTAAGTTTTATGATTTTATGTATTCTCTGTGGTCTACTTTTTGCTTTCTAAGGCATATTTTTTATTTACTCATTGTTACTTTTGTTCTTTTTGTGTTTGTCAGCACTCTGTAAATGGAGTTTTCTCTGTAGTGTGCTTTTCTTTAAATAAATAAATAAATAATGAAAATTCCCGTTCGACAGCGAATCGCCTCTCCAACCTTATTGTGCAAGTTCGTTCGTCAGCTTGCGGATTAATTGGGCATTTCTTCTTAGAGTGATTTTACTTTACACACACCCCTGACTCCAGAGATAGAGATCTCCGGTTTGCGGTTTGGGTGGGTTTGCGTAGTAGAATCTTTATTGATTTTAACAAAAAAACATTGAGTACAACAGTTGTCTAGACATAAGATTTCGTTATACAGACAGCCTCTCACGAATATATGAGGCATTGATCATTTGAATACAATACTAATTTTCAAATCTTAAATGAATATTAGTAATTTTAGAAAAACATAAAATATTTTTTAAAAAGCAAACACTAACGAAAAAACCTAATCAGTAACACTTAAGTATACAAAAACATAACATTATGCTTAAAATAGCAACATGTTTCACATTTTTAGTTATTGTATTTTTTAACTTTAAAGTTAAATTCGAACTTCTATTATAACACTGGAAAGGAGCTCATTGCTTACTTATAGATAATATGGGACAAAGAGCATATAGTCTCATGACAATATTTACATTTTCGAACAATTGATTTTTGCTTATTTACACATAGCGTTTAAGGGGCTATTAGATTAATTAGCTATAGGTGGATTATATTAAACCAATGATGTATTGTATTTAGTTTGTTATAGAAATTGCTATACTTTTATCAAATAATTATTATTAAAAATGTGAACTGGAGAGAAATATGAATATGTTTTACTATTGATGTACAAATTAATTCAACAAGTATAAATTTTACATAGGATATAAGATTTACACTTGAATTGACCGTTAAGAGTATCGCTGATGTATGGAGCCAATTTTAGAGTGACTGTGGAGAGTTATCTGAACTCACACGAATGCGCAGCGTCATTCATTCAAGCGGTTTTTTATCTCAACTCACACGAATGCGTAGCGTCATTCATTCAAACGATTTTGGATATGAATTCACACGAATGTGTAGCGCCATTCAGTCAAGCGATTTTTTATCTGAACTCCCACGACTGCGTAGCGTCATTCATTCAAACGATTTTTGATCTGAATTCACACGATGCGTAGCGCCATTCATTCAAGCTATTTTTGAGAAAGAGAAACGGTGCTTCAAGCAAGATAGAGCGTCCTGGCTGGAGGACTCGTCTTGATGGAATTCTCGCAAAATGGTGAGGACAAACAGGTAGAAAAGAACTCCTCCACACTCTTCAGATCTCCCACCGGTGGGTTAATTTAAGTCGAGATTTATGAAAAAATGTTTGGAGCTCAATTCCAGGTAGAACCCACAAGCTGAGAGAACGCATTGAAAGAAAAATACGCCAAAATGCCAACTAGCATGCTTAGAGCAGTTTCATCATCAGCGACTGGACAGGAAGTGTCGATAAAGGACAAAATTCCACATTTGTTGATTGCGCCAAGCGAAGTCCTATATCAACTCGAACGTTCGGCATTTTGTCGGTAAATTTGTTTGTTACGCAGTCGCTACCATACGCGTTCTTGGACCCTCGAATTTGGCATGAAATGTTCCTTGAAGTCATTGAAAACGACGCATGAGTAAGGATTTTTATTTTTTATCCCGTTTCAAGACGGTGGCCGTTTTAATGATTTCAGTGTGTTTGGCGAGTCAACGCCGAGTTTGGCAGCATTAAAACACTTGAGTCATTTTAGTAGTGGCAAGACAAACTTAATTTTGCGAATACTGATAAAAAAAAGCAGATATTTAATTGCAGTTTCGTTAATACTGATAAAAGCAGACATTTAATAGTACTTTTATGATTACTGATAAAAACAAAGACTTGTGTAAATAATTGAGATTCGAAATAAAAATGACTAAACCTTTAAACACTGCGACAAATCGCAGATCTTAGTTTGTTTTATCGTAGGACTACGTTCCTCCCATTGGGGTCTCCGGAAAGAATTTGACTCACACACCAAAACGCCACAAAAACCGTTGTATGGGAGATCCTCTATATCTCGGTAACTACATATGTTAAAAACATAATTAATGTCTTATTTTAGAGATAAAGGGTAACAGCAGAAATTACAAAAAAAAATGAAAATCGGAATTGTAGTTCAGCGACTACTGAACTGTGTATAGGAACAAAAGAGTCACGCGAGTAAAGTATTCCTACACCTTTAACATCACCGGCTGATTGAAAAAGACAGCCTCCTGTCATTTTCCTCCCCCCCCCCGGGACGCGAGGTGTACTGTTCACAGAATTATTATTTATTTATTTAAAGAAAAGCACACAAAAAAACAGAAAAAACTCCATTTACAGAGTGCTAACAAACACACAAAGAACAAAAGTCACAATGAGTAAAGAAAAAAGAATATGCCTTAGAAAGCAAAAAGTAGAATACATAAAATCATAAAACTTATGCAAACGTATATATAATTAAAAACGAAAACACATAATCACGAAACTTTAAGACACACTATGACACCACAAGCCGTATTTTTTTTAAATTTAAAGTTCATTTCCAAAAAGCAAGGGTCAAAAGTCAAAACATGCAAACACCGAGTCTAATAAAAAACACACCGGGAGTTTAAAAGTTTAAAACGTAAATACACACTCGAGATTTAAAAAAAAAATGCAACACTTAAGATAAAAATAAATCAAACACGGCGCCAAAAAACGGGTCGAATACATAAGAACACGGAAAATCAAATAGCGTAAAAATCTAAAATGTTGTAGAAAGGCAAAATAAAACACATCGTGTATTTAAAAGATGCAAACATTTCGACTTAAAAGCACCGAGAGACATATTAAAAATGTCGAGTTCATCAGACAACGCGTTAAAAATTTTATAAAACCTATATAACGAGAACCTATAAATATAATTAAATTTGGAAAGGAACTCTTAAAAATCTGGCGGGCACAGCGAAATCTATTGAGCTCATTATATCATCACAATCAATTGAATCATTAATAACTTTGTAAAAGAAAAGAACGCAAGAAACATCTCGTCTGGAATTACTAGTATAAATCAACTCAACTGATGAAACTTGGATGTAGGTTACTGATTGTTTAAGTAACAGTTATTTAAGCGGGTGTATATTTTTCTGGGAATCCCCAGGTTGGAAATCGCTCGCGATTTGAGGTCAGCTATGAAATCTATTAGAGGTGGGGGTAACTTATCTTTATCAGTCAAGTTCAATTTTCTCATCATTTTATGATGTGCGTTTTCTACGTCACCTAATCTAGGAATGATGGATTCTCTTGCGACCGGCGTGACAACATTTTCCGCGCGCTATTTTTCTCACTTAAAATCTACGATGACATTGAAATACTTGATTGTATAGGAGTAACTGGGAACGAATTTTGAAGTCGTTGTCACTTTTTTACTTTCTCGTATACGAAGTATACAAAGAGAAAGTATTGTAATCGTCAAAAAATTCCAACTCCAGATGTTGACGAATCTCCTCGTTTTAGACCTCCCTCAGTCCGAAAAACACAATTTGGGAATTATGTCTGTCTGTGAACACGATAACTCGAAAACTATTAGAGCTAGGGGGATGAAATTTGGTATGTGGTCTTTACACATAATTTGTGGGTTTCTATCCAATTTTGGACAAAATCCGTCAAAGGAAAGTCTGTCTGTCTGTATGTCCGAAGTCGTATGAACACTATAACTCATAAACTTGAATAGCTAGATGGATAAAATTTGGTACACAGTTTATCGTCATGATTGTAGATCCGTATAAAATTATGGGCCAAATCCGTCAACGGGTGACTGTCTGTCGGTCTGTATAATCGCATACTTGTATATCATAAGCCCTTTGACTTAGATAAATAAAACTTGATATCGCGGATGCTAACATTAATTATATATCTGTTTCCAATTTTTATCTCAATCGGTTAAAAAACAGGTGTTCAAATTGCATATTTAGTTCAAAATACACATTACGACTGTGTGTTGGCGAGCGTTTCGCTTATTTTACTCAAGTGAGTATGGTTGGCGTTTGAGCTTGGCGGAAATTGTAGCGAGCCGCAAACACGCGCTTCGGAAATTATGGCAATCCCCAAAACGAAACTTCGTTCTGACATTCTCCAGATGGACTCCTGTGATTAACCAGAGGTGTAGTGAAATGTTGCGCGATATCTATAGTAAAATTTCATACTCAAAAACGTTAAATAAAGTTGTGGTACCTCAGCGCGCGTAAAAATTGCGAATATATGCAATTTTTTGCAAAATATTAAGTTTTTGGGAATTCATAAATTTTATATGCTTCATTGTAAACCACCATTCATATTTTTTTCAAAATAACCAGGCCTTGGGTAAATACCCCAAAAACATTTACCTGCCAACTGCATGTTTACCCACCCCACATTACTGGTCGTATGAGAGAAAGTTTCGGGGAGGCCACTCCCACTGGTTTCAATCTGAAATGATGGTATGAGATGGAGAAGAGGTCAATATTTTTTTCTGGGTACATAATCATGTTCTGCAAGGCTCATTAAAAATACCCATTCATTAAAATATTTTATTAATGAACCAACCTCACTTACTGCATGGTTATTAATTACCCCGGCGTATTCCCAATTACTTAAGAAACTATGTGGTAATTGAGCGCATTTTCGGCTTCTTAGCACAGTAACGAATTGATATGCAGAGAAAATATTTAAAAAGATTAAAAACTGCTGTTAAGAACGTATTGTTACAAACATGGAAAGTCGCTTCCCAACAATGCGAGTCTTATGGTTGGGAAGAGAGTTTTACAAGGTTAAGCATGGAGTGACCTCAGCGACTCTTATGGCACCCCTGACTTGGCGACCATTTTGGCGACAAATAGATGATTCCCGAAAATGCAACCCTTTTCTCGATATTTCTACTAGGAAAGGGAATACACGAGAAAACACCATGCGACGTCACGGCCTGTCGGAGAGAATATTTAAGGACGGCGCCTAGATCAGAGGAGCGTCTTGATCGACAAGTTGATCGCCTTGGAGCGCGAACGTTTTCGGAGTTCTACCCGCATCTGGTGAGCTGAGCGCTATTGAAAGTGCAGTTATTGTCTACTAGTTATAGTTATTTGCTGACGGTTTGTGTTGTAGATAACAAAGTGCTGAACTGTTATTAGCTGTGAATTGTTGTCTGTTTACATTGGTATTCTGTGCAAGAACTATTGTTTCCTGCACCTGTGCTACGTGTTCCCTGCATATTTGTAAATAAACCCTCGTTCTCCATTATCCTGCGTGATGGACTGTTTACACCATACACCCACGGTGAGACTTTTTTGCAACAGTATTCTCAAGGGTACAAGCAAAGCAAAAAAGATGCAGCCGCAAGTGGAAAACGTAAATCTCGTTCTTATTTTCTAATTAGCACTCAGGCTGCCGTATAAAATGCTGTAAATTGATTTAATAACATTTTCAGTTCGTATTCTATTGGTAGCAACAGGCATCACAGCTTCAGTCTCATTCTCAATATTTTAGAAGACAGAATCGGGCTTGTTGCTTAAAGACAACACAGGACATTTAAGGGTTAATAGCTATACCTGAAAAGTGGCGAAATCGGTTCAGTTTTGGGGGATGGTGGAAGGCGCACGGCAACTGATGACATATTTAGGAGTTATGAGCTCTCGTGTGAAATAAAAATTGGCGAAATCGATGGTTGGTGTTGGGGTCTCAGTCGAGGTTTTCCTTCATAGAGAATGCGCAGTGGAGTAGTAGTTTTGAGATCTCTCTCGAAAATAGAGAGTAGTGGTGGTGGGGTCAGGTGACCATTGAGGATGTATCTAGGGGTGATAAGCTTTCATGTCAAATAAAAATTGGCGGGGTCGGTCGAGTGGTTGAGGTTGGAGGATTCGATGTTTGGTTTTGACAATTATTTTAAATATATATAGATATAAAGTGTTCCCTTGGATTTGACAAACGAAAAACATCTATATCACGTAACAAGGCTTCGAAACGTGTAGTGGCCATAGCTCTTTGAATAAGCAATCGAAAACTGAAGCTAACAACCGATGCATTGTGAATTCATCGCATTTGAAACCTGAGAGAAGTTCATTGGAGTGATTTTGAAGTGGCCCAGCAAGCTGATACATTCTGAATGCCGTGAGTGACAAAACAATGCAGGGGTGCAATTATATTCATTTTTAACGATATTAAAAACAGGTCTATTGATAACTACAACTGCGCGCAAAAATCCTTTAACTTTTAAATCAATAATGAAGGTATAGAAAATTTTGAAAAAATCGTCAGTAAGGAACCTCAAACCGCGAGAAAAGAAAGAGAGGAGAAATAATGTAGTCAAATAGTTTGCAGAAACTTAGATTCACTTCTTTAAAAAAAAGTTGGTAACTATTTGCACTTTAATTTGTATCATACTCACTTTGATGAAAACAATTTGCAGTTATAACAAATATACTGCTCGAAAAGAAATTATTTAGCTATAATTAACCCTTTGAACGGCAAAAATATTTCAGCTGAATGCTTTGCAAACTGCCTCTCTGTAGCTAAATGGTGAACGCAAATGTTTCGGAGCCGGTTTTCGAGTAATAAACAGAGAGCAACTTTCTACGCCGGAGCCGGTTTAAGAGTAATAATCGAAGAATAGAGAAGAGTAATAATCGGAGCCGGTTTTAGAATAGTCATCAGAGAGTGACTTTCTACGTTTTAGCCGGTTGAAGGGTTAAATCTATTCAACAATGAAAAAATTTAATGCGCACAAGAGAAAATATTATAACTTGTAATAATTACTCTCTCTCTCTATATATATATAAGAGTAATTTATTTTGAGTATGTATATGTATTCGTTTCTTTTTAGTTATTCTTTATGCACACTCAGACCATTTGACGAACCGGGACCAAATTTGGCATAGTGATAGATTAGCATAAAAGGGAGCTAACTCCTTCAATTTAAAATTCAAATTATATTTTTATTTATTTAATTTTTAGTGGTAAATCCGGCCGTTTCTGCCGATTTTCTCCAATTTTCTTTTCTTTCTCCGTTATTATTCATTCATATCCCGTGTTTTTTCTTTATTTTTTCTGTAACAAAATTACTCGATGAAGACGTTACTGAGATACGTATGTCCCAGTGATGGCGGCGGATGGGATATAAATGTCCCGGTCCTAAACCAGGGGATATATTTTCCCCTAAACAAATTTGTTTTGGCATTCTAGAGTGACCAACTTACAGTTCGTGCAACCAAAATACATAGAGTAGAGTCTCCGTACCACGAAGTCTCCCTACAGCGAATTTCTCCCTATAACGAAATTTTTAATCGGAATGTTAAATAACATTCAAAATATTCTCCATATAACGAAGCGGTTGTCTCCCTATAACGAATTTTTTCAGACCTTTATCTTTTCGATTTTCGTCATTTTTGAAGAAAGTTGCTAATTTCTGTGTAACCAATTCGCTCACACGTGCCTGTTTCTGGAACCACTCGCATTGTTCATTCCAACGATAACACATA
Organism: Araneus ventricosus; assembly: GCA_013235015.1. Classification (NCBI taxonomy): domain Eukaryota; kingdom Metazoa; phylum Arthropoda; class Arachnida; order Araneae; family Araneidae; genus Araneus; species Araneus ventricosus. The sequence continues at coordinate 23,813 of BGPR01012118.1, forward strand.
ACAATAGAATGCTATGTGAAGGGTAATGCAGTTGTGGGGACCTGGGTTTCTACTGAGGGAGCAACATTTCAACATTCTTTCTATTCCAAGAATCGGGGTGGAGAGGGGTGGATACAGCAAGTGGATGCGACAATACGCATTTTATGTTTATCCGTACTAGTACATATTATTCTCTAAATTGGTTAATTGTCTTCGCTTTTGAGCATTTTGTTTATGCAATAAAAATTAGTATAATTTTAACAAATTTATAATAAATATTACTTCATTTTTAATTGCAAGTCATAATTAAATATTTTTGAACTTATCGCACATACTAAAAGGTTTGTGACATTTACTTAAATAACTGCAAAAATCTCTAATCTCCGTATAACGAAATTTTCTCTACAGCGAATTTTTCAACCGGAACCAAGCGATTTCGTTATAGGGAGATTCCACTGTAGTTGTGGCGTTGAAAAAATACATCGTCGCGAAAGGGTTAAAAGAGAAAGAACTCACTTGAAGTGGGGGTTGAGCTTCTGCGCCGCTTCCATGACGTCGAGGAAGTGGGAGTGGCGCGGCATTGCCAGGGTGACGGTCTGGATCTCGTTCTTCTCCCCTCCGATCCACAGGGAGTAGTGGACGATCGTCTGCTTCGCACTCTCGCCCGAGGTGCGCTCCCCTTCTGAAAAGTGATTACGTGTCAAGAATAAACAATTAAAAACATTTTCGTTCTCATATAGCTTAAAATGGCAGCGGCTGCATAGTGGTAAGGTCTTGGCTTCGAGATCAGTGGGTTCGAAAACCGGTTCCACTGTATCACCGCTGTGTATGTGGGCCTAGTGCATTTTAAATATAATGTATGTATGTAATAATCTCCCTTAATTTTATTCCAAATTCTAATATTATATATTTTAAAATCTTAATGTATTCCAAAATCACTTTTCTAAAACTCCAGTTTCGTTCCTTTCCCGCGCTGGAGGTTTATTAAATCTCCCATTTTGGCATATTTATTACTAAAAGAATATTTATAATCGCTTTCACGTGCCCACAGAAAATCATGACGGCGTCTCTTTGGCACCAGACTTTTTCCCTGAAACGCCTACGTAACTTATTAAAAATACCCAATATTCCCTTCACTTTGATCACGTGTCAATGTGTTATTCCCTTATCCGAGAGAATACAGGAATTTTGCTATGGACTCTCGCTTGTAACCTAAACGGAGATGCACGTATATCCATCACTCTCCTATTGATAATAAAATAAGAGGTAGTTATTTGCTCGGCCTGTTTATTTTCAACGACTACAACCACGAATACGTTATATATATATATATATATATATATATATATATATATATATATACTAGAAAATGAAGAAAATTGAAGGACAAGATGAATCATTTAACATTAAAAATTCGAAAAACCATTGAACTTGTATTAGACGGAATGTCGCGAAAATGCAGCAATTTCCAATAAAATACAATATAAAAATACAAGAATATGAAAAATAAAGAACAAGAATAACAGAAAAATAGACACAACGCATCTGTTGCGCGCAAACGCAGCAGCTTTCTTCCGCTTTTTTTGTTACAAAGCATTTGTAGTACTTTCTGAGGAAAGTTTTTTCTTATTTCTATCAATCTACGGGATAGTTCAGGTCACAGAGGGAACTTAATTTTTGACTTTATACTCGTTTCCTCTACAGAAAATTATCCCTATTCTGAAGGTTAGGTTAGGTCATATTAACGTCCCGTTTTCGAAGCAACACGAGGGCTATTTAGGGACGGACCTCGTAATTTTGGACCGCGGTCAGATGACGACCCTATTCTGCAATTTAGAATCCCGGCGGAGAGTGACCTTTGATAACGTTCTCCGTTCGGATTCTTCTTATTTTCTCAATTTTTTTGTGTTTTTGTATCTATTACAGTCTTGATTTTTGTCCTTTGATTGGTTTTTTATTCTGTTAGTTAATATTGCATTATTGTCACTGCATTCCTGGAAGCTGCTGCGCTTGCGTACACCAGATGCATTGTGTCTATTTTTTTATGTTTTTATGTTATTCTTGTTATTTCTTGTTCATATTCTTGTACTCTGAAATGTAACGTCTTGGATGAAACGTCTTCCCGCTGATATGGTGTGGAACTTTGGAGAAGGGGGGTCAGCTCAGGCTTCGTCCTGATCAGTCGAAATTATGGTGTTCGCCCGAAAATAGCCCTCCGGTTGCTTTTATGCGGGACGTTAATATAGCTAAACTGAACAAGTTAAAAGAAACAAAATATATGGCAGCAGACAACTTTTGCGAATTTGAAAAGGGACAATTACATCGAAATGCTTTCCTTTATTTTATTTCTGTTGCTTTATTACATTAGAAAGCCAGAAGGGGAATATCAAGTTGTAATCATTATAATAAAAATCCCCAATCAATAAGAATAACAATAAAAATAGTTTACTAAGAAGCCGTGTTATCTTTATATCCGTATCTAATCTTTTTGAATTTTCTGCGATAGTAGCACATCAAAATGCGGTTTATCAAAATCTGTGAGAACTAACTTTCCTCCTAGAACTCTAGTATCTCGTTTTCATTTATTTATTTTTCTCTGCATGTTTGTTGAAGTCTCTGAGAAACACGTTCCGACATTTTTTCATTCAGTTTAGAAAATCTTAATCTGCGTGCGATCATGGTAAGAAATTTTTTTTCGATTACTGCAAACAAAAGAAATTCGACAAAGTTCGGCGATTTTCCCGATGATCTAACATTCAATTCGAAATCCTATACATATGAGAATATCTCCGTATAAGCATGACAATTATTCAACAATTGTTTCTCTTTCCTTCTTCCGCCAAGAGTCGACTCGCACATACCGTAAAAACAAATTCTGCCACACAAGCGACTTAGCTTCCAAATTTTACGATTTACGGATTAAAAATGACGTCAAAGATCTTTATGAAATTCAAGGAAATTGAAAATCCACTTCAATCCATTATTGAGTGTGCAATCATCCACTTGCGGGTAAAGACTCTTTAAAGTAGGTTCGTTGTGGTTTACTGGGAAAGAAAAGGGAGTTTCAAGCTCGCTTGTGCAGGGACATACTGCGCTGTACAGTACCAGGGAGGAGTGAGGATCTTCAGTAAGGGTGCGCTACGACACAACGTTCTCGCTCCAATTTCTCACTTCCTAGCGTCTCGTATACTCTACAGTTATAAGGCCTGGTACACACTAGCCGATTTGTGTCGCTGAAGCTATAAAAATGTCATTCGAAACCCACATGCCCCCCGTGGAGACACAAAGGGGGAATGGGATCGGAAGAAGTTTGACGGTGCTCCTGGCCCCCGTAGGTGCTTATCTCCAATCTGATATTCTGTGAAATCATGACGCTAAAGTACGCTGGCATGGTCTTTAACTGCAGAATGGTTGAATGGAAGTAGTATCTGAGAGAAATGAGAGACGAGAAGCCGTCCGTCTGATAGGAGAGCGAGCAGACTACTGGGCTGTAGGTGGGAGGAGTTCGTATATATGGCTAGATGGGGAACCAATCAGAGCGCATCTACAGTGCTGGGTGGAGACATGGTCGGAGACTGTCATGTATGAATCGGCAGAGAAGCACTTTTTAAACGATTAATTTACGAAGAAGATTTAATTTTTCATGTTTATCTTTAGTTTTATTTACAGGAGGAATGGGGGTTACTATTGTTGCTTTTATAGCTTCAACGACACGAATCGGCTAGTGTGCACCGGGCCTAAGAATCAAAGAGCCCCCGATATGGCTCCCTCGGAGTACGGGAGTGAGTGTGGGAGGGGATCGCTAGGGGTGGGCTGGGCTGACATAACCCACCCCTCGATTCAGGATTCCTCTCATTTCAACCTACGGGCCCCCTATCTTTGGAAGTACCGAAGGTCCCCCAATTTCGGGCTCTTCGGGTACGGCTCCGGGAGGGGCAGGAATCTTTAGTGAGTGTGCGCCCCTCCCAGCACTGTACTTTCAAGGAAAACTCAAGATCACTTCACGCCATTTCACTTTCAGCCCATCCATTTAAGTATGTAATTCGCGGTCCAGATCGCTCAAACTCATGATCTACGTGTCACTCAGATCCCCTACCTCATCTACTCCTCCCCCCGCTTTCAAAACAGGACCCCCAGTGGTTTTGAGGGTTTTGCTTTCGCCGCAGAGCCCGACTTCAAATCCCCCGCGTATGTACACCGGTCGCATTTCAGCTTTTATGGCCCGGCACTCCGAATGGAATTCAAGCGCAGATGGATTTTTAGCATTTCGACCGCACCAATTCTCATAGGATTTTCGCATTGACGACTGGTTTTGGAATGGTGCTACCGAATTTGCGCGGCGTGGAGTGATGGTGTACGTCCAGCTTGACACTTCTTCCGAATCAACAGTTAACCCCCTTCACTACGTAGAATTTTGTAACTTCTAATTAGATGACCCATTCAGTGGCGTCAATTCGGGGGATCGCCTCCCACTTTTTGGGCGGAAATTGAATTTTTATTTCACTTTAGCTGCCTAAAACTAGGAATAATAATAATAATAAACAATGGTGTCCAGGACAGATAGCTAATTTTGTAACTAAATTTTCAAATTTTGTTGTCTACCCCCTATACTCCGGGGTTGTTTTAGGCGTCTATACATTTCTGACCACCCACTCGCCGCCACTGAACCCCTTTCTGTTTGGGAATGTGTGGTCGTTTTGTTTCAGTTGAGATCTGTAGTGCACCGTGCTGAGCCATCTTATAAGTCAGTATCCACCTCCGGACAGAGGGAATTCCTTTTGTCTAGTGGTTAAGATGCGCGACTCCGGACCCAAAGGTCCCAGGTTCAAAAGCACGGACTGCCACAGATCTCATAGAAACACTTACAGATGTTAATGGATTACCGGCCATTTTGTCTAAAATTGCCGTAATCCGATACACGAACTGATCTCGGGGGAGGGTTGATTCTTCTCCACCGTGTTTCTGCACTTACCGGTGCCCTGCGTGTCGTGGGCGTGGCTCCTGCACCTCCTCTGGTGGATGGAGGCGAGACTCTTCATGTTGAGGGCGGGCATGACGTAGTAGTTGTCCAGCTCGTTGCCGTAGACGCCTTGCCACTCCTGGTTCATGAGCAGGTGGGTCATGGCCCGACCTTTGGCCGTCTCGGTGCCGGGCTCCTCGGCAGCGATCAGGGCCTAGATTCAAACCTGTCAGTCAAACCTCAAATTCACAGCACTTACAATACATTCAAAAGCAGTTGATAATACAGTAAAACCTGTGTACAACGATAAACCTGTTTGTAACGATATTTTCTTTGATTCCGGTCAAATTCGTATTTACTCAATGTCTGTAACAGCGATGGTCACTTTTTAGATGCGCCTCTCTAGGAAAATCAGTGTGATTATAAAAAAAAAACTTTGCCGATATATGACCTTCTAGCTAGCATACCGTTGTAGGGAGGGGATTAAAATTTCGAATGCACGAATTGCACGGTATGCGCTCAAGAGTGATGTGCAAAACAATAGTACAGCTCTCACAGTTGCGGTTACAGTGATAAAAATTCGAAATTCTCAAATGGCAACATCTACTTATTTTCTTGGAAACGTGATCCTCACAGCAAAAAATTTAAAATGGAGTTGAAACGGTATATTTAGAGCGAAAAATGGCAGCGTTAGGCAGACGAGGAAAAAAAGCGAAAATAACCAATAGTAAATAAGAGCTATAAGAGCTTTTCGACGTAGATTTACGTCTCACCATTGTGGTCTGATGTTGTGTCGGGAAAGAAAAAAATTATGACGCTTTTCGCGCTAACGTTAAACGCTTATAGCTCCGCAACTAAATAGCATACAGAGTTGGTTTTAGTTTCTTTTAACAGAGAAAGGTAGGCATTGAAGATTGCAAAAAGAATTTTAGAATTTGTAATGACGGTTTAGTCACAGTCGAGCTCCAAATTTGGAGAAAATCACTAACAATTTTGATGACGTCACAGCGACCGATGCACGCGCACGCAATCTAAAGCAATTCATTTATCGATCGAGCGAAATATTACTCAAAAATTGTTGAATTACGTCGCATTTCGCGGTAAAGTTAAACGCTTATAGCTCCGCAACCAAATAACATAGGGAGTTGGGTTTAGTTTCATTTAACAGAGAAAAATAGACATTGAAGATCGCAAAAAGAATTTTAGAATTTGGAATGACGGTTTAGTCAGAATCGAGCTGCAAAGTTGGTGAAAATCACGAAAAATTTTGATGACGTCACAGCGACCGATGCGCCGATGCGCGCGCACGCAGACTAAGGCAATTCATTCATCGATCGCGCAAAATACTACTGAAGAATTGTTGAATTACGTCGACTTTCGTGCTAAAGTTAAACACTTATATCTCAGCAACCAAATAACATAGAGAGTTGGTTTTAGTTTCATTTAACAGAGAAAGGGAGACATTGAAAATTGCAAAAATAATTTTAGAATTTGTAATTACGGTTTAGTCACAGTCGGGTTGCAAAGTTGGTGAAAATCGAGTTAATAGTCACATAGAGCTACTTTAGCCACAGTTGAGTAAGGTAAGTAAGTCTACGCCCCTCAATCCCATCGCCCATTTCGCAGAGACAGCCTCCCGTGGATTTTTTTTCTTTTTTTTTGTCTCTGCCTACCGCCACTGTTTTTTGTAAAATCCTTGTTCCTTAAGAATGATGTGCAAGAAATTTGCACATCATTCATGAGTGCACACGGTATAATACCTGCGTACAGAATTTTATTCCGCTGCCTATAACGGTATGCTCGCTAGTGTGTCATTTTTTTATAACCACCCTTTAATTTAAAATTTTTAGATAGCTGGTACAGAACAATCTTTAGAAAACGACACCCCATGCTCCAGAACGTGTGGCAACAGAACACCACGCCATACTTGAATCACAACGATTGATTCTTTAAAAATCTGAGACAACAGGGGTCACTCCCTGCTGCTGGTCACTGTCGAACCTATTGATTCGAAGTTTGCACTTCGGACTGACCAATGGTTCGCTGTTGATGTGTTAAAGCCTCGCATCTACAATGGCACGCCCTAAAACATGAACATTTGAAGACATTATGCGAAACATTGTCATCAATATGACATCAAATTATGCTTACATCACCCTTTCATGTATACTTTTATTTTAATAAAAATGTAAAATAAAATTTTCGCTTTGAAGTTTTGTCAAAAGTTTAAAAAAATTTAAAGTTTATAGAGGACAATTTTATATCAGCGAGAATTTGTAAGATGAATTAATAAGGGCAATAAAATGAGTCAGTAGATTAATATATGCTCACATTTTCGGAGTAAATGCTCAACGATACCTATTCTATAACAATATTTTTTCTAGGTTTCTAAAATATTGTTATATACAGGTTTTACTGAGCAAAGTAATTTAAAATATTGCCCTCATTCATTTTCTTGTCGAAGGAAATGATTCGAACGGAAGGAAGAAGTTTTGTTTCAGACACCCCACTTTCATGCGCCGAAAACCATTTTGGGTAGGCAGGTGAAGTCGGTGAGGGTTAAAACTAATATTTCAGAAACCCCATTACTCATCGAAGGACAGTTGTTGGAAGATCGAAGAAAAATCCGATTTGTTTTCTCACTCGCTGACAAGGCCGCGATGGCCTAGCGGCTAGGTCCCGGCATCAGGGGCGGAGGGTTCCAGGTTCGAGACCCGATTCCACTAAAGATCCGACGTGTATTGGGCCTGTTGCACATTCAATCGTAAGTAGCGGGCCAAACGTCTCCCGTTGGTGTGGTGTGGAAGTTTGGAGAGGGGGCGCAAGCTCAGATACCGTCCTCGTCATTGACCGACGGTCAAAATGACGAGTTCCGTCCCAAAATAGCCCTCGTGTTGCTTCAGAACGAAACGTTAATATAACTAAACTAAATTCGCTGACAATAATTTTGTTTCAGATAAAATCTCCTTCGGATGCCTGAGTGATCTGCAGGTGCTCCACATCTACTCAATAATTAGTTATTAATTCCTCGAGTGTGTTTCTGCATCTTACGAATTAAAAATGCATCTGTGAAGGTGAAATTGTTTTAAAACAAAAAAGCTTATTTAGAACAAAGAAATGATTTTATTCTTTTTTCAAAAATTTAAAAAAAATTATTAAAATTCTTAAAAGAAAATTCTTTTAATAATTTTCTTTTTTCAAGAATTTACTTTATTGAAAGAAGCTTCTTTATTTTTTAAAAACAAAATGAAGACATCTGGTATCAATGATTGGGAAAAATATAATTTTATTAGTTGTCTTATTAATGGTCTTCTGGATTTACTTTTCTAATTAAAAAACAAAATTGAGAAGGTTACCTCTAAAAAAGATAAAAGATCCAACCCATCAAAAATTGCATCCTTAAAAATAAAGGGGGGGGGGGGCCTCGAATGAAGTATTATTTTCTTGGACGATTCGTAAATTCACTTTGCTAGAGATAACGAATTAAGGCTTTTTATTTATTTATTTATTACCCACGCCGACCCTCTCACCCATAGGGTATGCAGCATTTAAACGGTCGGCGGGAAAGAGTACAAAAGAACTAATACATTGTACAAACATTCATTAAATACTATCAGTATAAACTTAAAAAATACAATAAAACACATAATACAATAATTCAATAAAATAACAAATAATAATAAATAATAAAATACAATAAAAACAATAAAATAACAAATAATAATAAATAATAAAATACAATAAAAACAATAAAATAACAAGTAATAATAAATAACAAAATATAATAAATACAATAAAATAACAAATACAGAATAAAAATTAAATCCTCAATAATAATAATACCATAAATAGACTTATATTCATACTATGTGAAATAGTAACATTAGTAACAAATACGGATTATTCGTGTGAGGAAACCACCAACACAACAACCCGCCTCAAACTAATATACAAATGTTAATTTGAAAAGAAAGTCAATATATATTTCAAAAGATTTCTTATTCTTTTCCGAGAGGAAGTGCCCCCTAAAAAAGCTTAATCACCATAGTTTTAAAAACCAGCGGGAGTGTTCTCCCCTAAATTTTCTCGTACACTTCCCCCAAAAGGTGCCGTTTCTCCTTCCCCCGCGTGGCTAAACCTACTGTTATCCAGAATCCAATGGCTATCAGAAGGTTTCTCATTATAGTGATTGAAAAATATCTAGGCAAAGAATTCAAAGAGATGCGTACCGATTAAAACGCATCTGTCGCACACTGCTAGGTTCCACCCTTGCCGTCTCAAGGACAAACTGACGTAATCGCTCCTTTCGCGAGCACAGACGATTGCTTCCGTACGCATGCGCGTGGAGATAGCGGATTGGTTTCAATGGTAAATTATACAGACCAACAGACAGTCAACCCGTTGACGGATTGGGCCCAAAATTTCATACGGACCTACATTCGTGACGATAAAACTGTGTACCAAATTTTATCCATCTGGCTACTCAAGTTTTTGAGTTATAGTGTTCGCATGACCTCGAACATACAGACAGACAGACTTCCCGTTGACGGATTTTGTCCAAAATTTGATAGAAACCTACAAATTACGTTTAAAGATCACATACCAAATTTAACCCCATAGCTCTCATAGTTTTCGAGTTATCGTGTTTACAGACACACAGACATAATTCCAAAATTGTGTTTTCCGGACTCAGGGAAGTGTAAAACGTGGAGATTCGTCAACATCTCGAGTTCGAATTTTCTGACGATTACAATACTTTCTCTTTGTATACTTCGCATACGAGAAAGTAAAATACCCTAAATTTTTAATCTGCAGTTCAAGAATTGCAGATTTGTTTTGAAATTCCAATAGCTTGAAAAAGTTTATTCAAAAGTAAAGAATCTTTCGCCAAAGATTGAAACCAAATGTGCTCTTCTGTAGGAATGGCCAAATGAGAGTCTTTAGTGAGATTACAAAGTAAAACCAAATGATCGGCCTCGCTGTATCCTATAGAAGTACAATTTGGTTTATTTAAAATCTTAAACCTAAAGAGTTATGATGGGAACGGGTCGTGGTTAGATTCAAAATAAATTAATGGTTGATTAGTAATGAGTAATTTAATATCAATATTGGGCAAGAACTCCTTCACACGCACATCGGTCTCGGACTGACTTCAATAAATATTCTTATTCAAACGTATGTCTTCTTTGCAGCGTTTTTTAACGTACAGATAAGGGGCTGGTAGATTTAAAATTACACTACAATCTGCGGCAATTTGAGCAAATGGATCGGCCAATTCATTAATGCTTAAGTTAATTCGAATAATTATAATTTTACGAATTAAGGCTCGCTTAAATACGTAATTTGTACTTCCAAAGATGAAACCGCTTTTCAGCGACCACTCCTCGGAACCGCTGTACAGAGATTTCACTGTATTTAAATTTTCAATCTCGATTATTGCTTGCCTCATCAGCGATCATGAGTAAAATCAGTCGGCAAATTCTTAATGAGTCGGCGGCGGCTTCTGAGAATAAATTAATTTGATCGTTATTCTTTTTGCGATGGAACTGTTCACAATCATCATTTTACATCAAGTGACTGCCCAATTTGCAGTTCTGTTGAAATCTTTACTCACGCACTGGAAACGATCGACAGGCAAAATCATTAAAAAGCTTCAAAAAGTAAAATGCGCAGGAAGTTTCTGGAATTCAACGAAAAGAGAGTTACTTTCTTGATCGCGCGAGAACCAATGCAACATCTGATGATATACAAGAAAGAAGCGCTGCGAAGGAAACATTTCAGCCTTTCATTCGTAAATAATCAACTCATTACACCGAAGACAAAAAGTGAATTCCGCGAAACGAAAGCCGGCAGTGGCTGATTTGTTATTCTCAAAGTAAATATTTTTATCATCCTGAAAGTAGTAAATCTAGTCAATGAGCTGTCGCGGCAGGATTTGACAAAGGACATTGAACTTTTTTTTCTCTGATGAGTTACTTTTGATAGACAGCCTCCGTCACGACGTTTCTTCTGATGCATCCAGGGCCGGATTACGAAATAGGCAAAGTAAAAAAATGCCTATGGGCCCCACAACTTTAAGGAGTCCCTAGGCCTCGAGGTATTTTTTGCGGTACTTTCATTTGCCATAATTCGTTAATAAAATTTGTTAATATTGGAAAAAAGCAAAGACTTGCGTGAATAATTCGCATTCGTCTAAATGTCTAAACCTTTAAAGATCTTCTTAGCTTTTTCTTAGGGAGGGGAGGGCACGAGGTCTGCTATTTAACCACTAGTAAATGAATGTTACAGCACAGGTACACATAGTTCTACGCAATTTTAATACATTTCTCCAGGCAGTGGCTGAAGAAATGTATTAAATTGAGTCGGCGATTGAGCCTATCTTCCAATCCGGTTTTTTACCCGGTTGTTGCATTTAAAAAATAACCTGTTGTAACCGGAATAAAAAAAAATAACCTGTTGTAATCGAAATAAAAAAATAACCGGTTGTAACCGGAATAAAAAAAATAACCTGTTGTAACCGAAATAAAAAAATAACCGGTTGTAACCGGAATAAAAAAAATAACCGGTTGTAACTGGAATAAAAAAATAACCGGTTGTAACCGAAATAAAAAAAATAACCGAAAAAACCTGTTAACCGAAAAAAACCGGTTTCCGGTTAAAACAGGTAGGTTTTTCCCATCTCTAGCAATAATCACTACATAACCCCTCTTGGCGATATACTGCAGATGATTGATTAGACGTTAATGGCCTGTACGCAAATACCAATGTACGCAAGTGTCACAGCACCAAAAAATCCTATTATGACCATTCACCCTCGCTAAACCGCTGCAATGAGTTTGGGTGTTTGTTGCGAGCATTGAGGTGGTTTGTAGCAGAAGTGTCACATGATGCTAAGAAGGGCGGCCTACCTGCAGAGCGAGGCCCGTGCTGTGGACGCTACCGAATCCCCCGTCCGCCTGTTGCCACTCGCTGACGTTCCTGGCGACGTCCCTCCGCATCACCCTCCACTCCTTGGCGTGGCTGCTGTTCTGGGCCGAGAAGCACGAGATGGCCAGCAGGGCGTACGTCTGCACATCTGCAAGGAAAAACACATCAGCTCGCGTCAGACACTGAAGTTTAGTTCACAATAAATACTGTTAAGAAAAATCGTCTGAATGTAATAAAAAAAATCGTCTGAATGTAATAAAAAAAATCGTCTGAATGTAATCAGAAAAATCGTCTGAATGTAATCAGAAAAATCGTCTGAATGTAATCAGAAAAATCGTCTGAATGTAATCAGAAAAATCGTCTGAATGTAATCAGAAAAATAATCTGAATGTAATCAGAAAAATCGTCTGAATGTAATGAATGCAATCTAGGAAGCGGAATAATAATTTATTTATTTATTCAAAGAAAGCACACTAAGGAGATGACTCCATTTACAGAGTGCATGTTCAAAAACATACAAAAACACAAGCCACAAAGTGAATTAAAACCCCAAAGGAATTACAAAAACACTAAAAACACACTGAGGTTCCAAACGTCCATGTTGCATACCGTCACATTAAAATTATAAAAAAATTCGCACAATTTTTTTGAAAAATTTAGAACATTAGATCAAAAAACTATTAAAAAAGCAAGGGTCAAAATGACAAACAATAGATCAACGTATAAAAATCTTAATATGTATAGTCAAGCGTAAGAAAAGAAAAAGAAATCAGATCATATATTTAAAAGTTAAAAACAATTCGATTTAAAAACAGTAGGGGACGTATGATAAATGTCCAGTTCACCAGATATCCTGCTAAAAGTCTTATAAAATTTATATAACGAGAACCTGTTAATATAGTTAAATTTAGAATACGCATTTGGGAAAGAACTTGGTTCCTTAAAGATCTGGCAGGCACAGCGAAATTTATAGCGCTCAGTATATCAGTACAATCGAAACAACCTTGTAAAAGAAAAGAACACAAGGAACATCTCGTCTGGAACACAAACTAGGCATATTAAACCTGTCACGTAGACATGAAGAAGATACATCTTGTAAGTAAATTCAATTTTTCTTGTAAAGCAAATATCGCAAGAAGTTGTTTTGAATTCGCTCAATAATTTCAATTTTATTACGGTAATTGGGATCCCAAATAATACTACAATATTCCAGACTGGATCGTACATGAGCGTAGTATAAAACCTTCAGGGCAGTTTCTCTCGAAAATTCCGTAGTTTTGCGTTTAAGAATTCCATGCCTTAGAGACCATGGAATCAATGCGTTGGGAAAAATCAAGTTTAGTGTCAAAGATGATACCTAGATCCGTGACTGAATCTGAGCGTGATAAAACTAGATCATTAATTTTATAAACATGATTGAAAGGCTGAGCTCTTCTAGCATAACTAAGAATACTACATTTTTCAATGTTCTGGTATAACTTGTTGTGCACCACTCAAAAAGGCAATCAAGATGACTCTGTGAAAGGACAGCATATGGATTGGAAACAGCGTCTAAAAAATAATGCTTTATTCCACGAAGATTCCAGAAAGACACAAAGAACAGGTGACAAAACTAAACGGCACTCGGATAAATACACAACACACGCAGGCATAACTCCATTCCATACCCTGGCACCTGGAATCAGAATGGGTGATTCTTTAAGCAGTTGGATAGGCATGGAGCATCTTTTTATTTTTCAAAAAAAAGCAAAACATACATATTTGGAAAAAAACGAAATTAATTCAAAAAAGTACAAATATAAAAATGAACAAAATGGATATGGTAGGGGGCGCCCGGGTTTGAAGCGGGACCTCTCGATCTGCACTCGAATGCTCTACCACTGAGCTATACCCTCACAACGCAGACAACAGATCACTAATGAATATCAGTAACAGCACTTCCAATAGCTCGCTCAGCGTCTATCAGCACACCAGCTTGAACCGCGGACAAAACTCCAAAGATAGATTGATTCCTCGTTTGAGCAGCTCGGGTATTTATAGCTTTTCGACAGGGAGTGACGTTACATAGAATTATATCGAAAGTTCTCTATATCTACGTTCCCAGTAGAGATAGGGACATAATTCTTACATTTTCTAGAAACTTCATTTTATCGCCAAGTACGGCGTTCATGGCCTCTAGTGAAAACCTTTGTGAATCTCTCTTTCCTGTCATAAGAATAACACAGCAGGGAAACAGTATTTCAGATTCGTAACAATATGGTTGTATTGAAATTGAAAGAGAGCTTTAGGATTCCCAATTGCATCTGCAGCGAGCTTTCTGACTGGAGAAACGTTGTCAAATATATTTCTTTGCTTTAGCAACATTTGCGTGATTTTTTTATTTCTTCTTGGAATAAAAATTTTTAAATATTTTCCTTGAATTGTCATACATGCTGTAATGTGTGAAGTCTTAAGTTATCTTTCATTTAATTCGTCTTTTGCTTTCTGTACTTTTATTTGAGGTTGTTTCCGAGAGCCGTTTTCCTTTCTTCTTTTTTGAAACTTCCCTTGTCTTTTGTGGTTGTTCAAAACTTTTGCTGTGATTTGATGTAAATGTTTTTTCTCTGTATTGCCTTTTTTTAAAAATTCATCGGTGCACCGTGTGAATCAGTGCCTTAAGGGCCATTCAAATATTACGTAAGCATGTTTTTGGTACGGCCCCCCCCCCTTGTCAGCAAAATAAGCAAATCGCAAACCCCTCCCCTTAGGTGCTTACGTAATATTTGAACGTAGCCTTACACTCACTGCGTCGGATGTGTTGGGATGACCACAAACAAGGCCGGTCTTCAACCGATGGAGAGTTTGCTCCCAGATGAAATGTTATGAATTCCCCAGTAAACCAGAAAGGTTGGGAGGTTCATTTGTTGACCCCTGGCTGGATGTGAGGGTGGGGACCTTCCCTTTTGAACCTTTAGGTCCGGTGCACACTAGACGATTCTTGTCGTTGAAGCTATGAAAAAACAATAGTAACCCTCAGTGTGTCTCCACAGGGTGCCGCCTCTGCCTAACGCTATTGCTTTTTTTGTAATTCCTAGTTTTAGACAGTTAAAATGAAATAAAAATTTAATTTTTCTCTGCAAAGGAAGGGAGCGACCGACCTCTATTCCCCACCCCCCGACACGCGATTGGATACGAAACTGTATCCAATTTCGTATCCAATCGAAAGAAAGGAGAGCGCCCAAACCTCCATTCGGCTTCCTTTGCCACACTACGAAGCAGAGAGAGACGCTGCATTGTGAGGGTATACGAAAGAGCCGAGGGGAGAACACTCACGCTGGCTTTTTTTTCTTGGCTCCAAGTTTTTAATTTGTTCATGTGGGGGGGAATGGGCGACCAAAAGAACTTGACCCAGCCCTGGTGCGCATTGTCAATTTCAAAGCATCCTAAACTGCTAGCCAAGTGCACCTTCCCATGGGAAAGAGTGGCCGGCGCGCATCAAAGGGCCGGGCTGTCCACCTAGTGACCCGGCGGTCAAGTGCCCTCTGACTCAGAGATACCGGAGAGTGTCGAAGACAGACAGAGTGGCCTCCTCTCCCGCTTATCGCAGAGGAGGTTCCTCGATTGGACTTCTCCTCTGCGAGCTCATATCAGATAGAAGCGAGTGAAAATGTTTACGATCAAAACAAACTGCCCTCTCTTCTCTCTTTCGGCTCCATGCCTGCCTACTGCTTTGTTTTAAAAGGGGAGTCGGAACCTCGGACAATGTTAAACTGGCCATTTCGATGTACCTTTCTTCAAAATCTGTTATAGATACATATAATAGAAAAACAAAAATTAAGTTAAAAAGAAAAAATGGCCTTTATGAAGGCCACAGAAAGGAATGACAGTTATAAATTGACTAAATTTTAATGAAAATATTATTTAAAAATTGATTACATTAATTAATCAAACATTAATAAAAATTCTTAGTATTATATATAAAGGGGCATATGCAGCTATGTATAATATAATACAGATACAAATAATAGATATACTAAACAAAAATTAAAATTAAAAAAGAAAGAAAAGTATTGATAAAAAACAGCAGATTTAAACATAAACGATGACAATACATCTTTAAGTGTACTAACGCAGCAGCCTCAGGTGATTGCATCGACAGAAGTTTAAAACGATAATATTTAAAACAAATAAAAATTAATTTAGAAAGTAAAAAATGTTCAAAACGGAAGAAATGAATGAGGAATCGAATGGCGAACTTTATCGAAGACCACTCGCCATAAAGATTCCAAATTAGACAAGATTTTCTGTCAAGGGTAAGATTATAAATCAAAATTATTAATTATCAAATAAATTTTGACTAATGGTCATTCCTTTCTACAGAAAATTTGTCCAGTTTAGAACTACAATGGCGTGTGGTCTCCGAAGAAGTTCGCCATTCTGGTTCTTTTCCATTTTTCTTCCATTCTGATTACATTTCTTAATTTCTAATTTTTTCTTTTATGTATTTTAATTATTTGAAAATTTCTGTTGTTTAATCCTATAGTTTTTTGTTGATTAATTTTAGGAAAATTTTGATGATGAAATCACTTGATGCTGCTGCGTTGAGCGCGCATAAAGGTGTATTGTTATCATCATTATTATTGTTTGCTTTTTCTGTTTCCTTTATATATTTTTTCTTTTCAACTTAATTTTTGTTTTTCTATTATTTGTTTTGTGTATTTTATTAGAAGTAGCTGCATATGCGCCTTTCTGTATAATGCAAAAGAATTTCAATTAATTTTAATTTAATTTCTGTTAATATTTAATTAATTTTTTTGTTAAATTTTATCAATTGTAACTGTTATAGATACATTTTTGAAATTTTTTATACAAGTAAAGTACACCTTCCTCATTATACTGATATGAGCTTTTGGTTAATTTTTAATTTTTTAAAAATTTACAAAATATTTAATGAGACATAGTGAAATTTTACCCTATTTTGACACAAAAAAATCGTAAAAAAATTTCGAGGTTTATTTTTAAAAAACTCATTTCAGTATAATGAGAAAGGTGTACTTTACTTGTATAAAAAATTTCAACGATGTATCTATAACAGATTTTGAGGAAAGGTACATCGAAATGGTCAATTTAACATTGTCGGTATAGGGGGTTCCGACTCCTCTTTTAAATGTCGGGCGGCACAGTGGCGTAAGGAGAGTAATTTCACTCGGGTCATAAAATGATTCGTACCCCCCCGTCATCACCATTGACTCAGATTGTGTAAACGGAGCGGGGGGCATGCTACTGCTTCGCCCCCTCATTGTATTTGACTTTATAACGTGACAAAAACACATTAATGTTTTGTCGCCATAGCCAGTGGCGTAGTGAGAGTAAGTGGCGACCGGAAAGTTTGATTTTTTTTATCCCATCGCCATCAGTGGCTTAGCAATAGGAATGGCGGTTATTGCGAAAATAACCGGTTCTCGGTTAATTAGTTTTTTTTTTCATCTCCGGTTTAACCTGGCGGTTATAACCGCCCAAAATTACCGGTTTTCGATTTTTTAAAATAAAAAACAGACGTAGTTTGTAGACAAAGTTTTTTATTAGTGTAGTTTTTGCAAGAAATCAATCCTTTGACCAATATTTATCCATTCATAAAGACACTTTCAGTAATCCGCCAATCAACAGACGACTCGTGGAAGCCGTCCTCGTTGATTGGTCTAATCTGACGAAATTCAGAACCTCATAACTTGGTAAATTTTAGTCTAATCAAACCTAAAAGCGAGCGTATCTTGCGATACTGTTTTTTACCCGGTTATTGGATTAAAAAAATAACAAGTTATAATCGGTACAAAAAATAACCCCCCAAAAAACCGGTTAACCGAAACATAAAAACTAGTTTTCGTTTGAAACCGTTACGTTTTTTCCATCCCTACTTAACAAGCGTAAATATTACCAGGGTGTGGTATTATTTTTAGCCTCATTATCATATTTTACTTTAAAAATGGCATAGGCGCAGTAATGTTTTGACTCCATGGCGCCCCCTAAAACTGACGCCCCCGGGGCATCTATACCCTCTTGCCCCCCCCCCGGGCGTTACTCCAATGGGGCGGTAAAAGATTAGGATAAAACAGGGGCGGATGAAAGGCGAGGTGCAGTATGTGCGGGCCAGGGGTCAAAAGGGGTCCAGAAATGGAGGTTTTAAAAAATATTTATCTAATTTTTATCATTCATTTTTTTATCATATTTCAGTATTTAGAATTAAATTAACACTCTTTATGAGCTTCATGCCTCATTAAATGCTGTGTAGAAAATGATTGATGACTATCATATAAAAATGATAGTCATTTAATCAATAGTATTGCGCAAAGTAATTTTGATAAGAAAAAGCCAATTGCAGTTCCTTTCGCGGAACGAATCCTGAACTTATTTCGATAATAGTTAAGTACGCGTATTTAAGATTTTAAAAAAAATCTACGAATTCAAAGCGTCTAAATTGCCAACACAGATTAATTCAACTAGCTATGAAATTTATATGATAGTAATTATTCTTGAAAATGTAATTACAATGGCAAAAAGAACTCCGAATCTGTTTTAAAACGTAATGATGAAAAAGGCGAATTGCACGCTAGTACATATGTGTAAAGTTTTAGAAGGCCCCTAAAAATTTTGCGCTAATAAGTTTAAGCCACCCTTGGACGAAACAGGATATTTTCCAATTTTTAATTCATCGTATTTGTAAGAAATAAAACTTTTAGAAACTGAGGAGCTTTCGAATATGAGTAAGAGACACCTTTTTCCCTAATTTGTTTCTTTGCATTTATTTTCTCTTCGCTATAAGTCCAAATATTTATGTTAGTAAAGTAATGAGAAATATAATATTGAGCGAGCGAAGCGAATATTGCTTGAAGAAAGGACGTATGTATATGGGCTTTCATTTTTCATATCGTTTAAGATGGTGGTCGTTTGAATGATCTCAATGTTTGGCACCGTTGAAACATTTGAGTCATTTTGATTATAGCGAGACATTTAATTGCTATTTTGTTACTACTGGTAGAAGCAGTCATTTAATTGTAATTTTGTGAATACTGATAAGAGCAAAGAATTGTGTAAATAATTCACATTCGAGAAAAGGGCTAAATCCTTTAAAAAATCTTCTCATTATTTTTATAATTTTTTTTGGACGCGAGATATACTGTTCATAAAATTATTAATTATAAACTGTGTACGCATTTACATATTACTGCTCACACCATTATGAATAGCAACCGAATTTGAAACTCCAATCGGGTACTTTGAACATGCGGTGTGAAATAGGCCTCTCGCTTCTTCGTTGCTTTTCTGTTTCCTGAGGAAGCAATCACGAAAACTTGTGAGAACGCAGGTGCTTCTCTTCATCTTCATCATCATTCATTCGGCATCTACTATAAACGGGGCAAGTGTAACTGAGTACCACGCAGAACACGAGCAGCCATCCGGTCAACGTTCAACCACTTTAGAGTGGAAAACCAAAAAATGGTCAAATGAAAAGACGGAAAATTTAATGAATAGTCACGGTCAGTCGAATGAATACCATGTACGCGCCGGCGCTTTTTCCTTTCTCGTATACGAAGTATACAAAGAGAAAGTATTGTAATCGTCAAAAAATTCGAACTCCAGATTTTGACGAATCTCCACGTTTTAGACCTCCCTGAGTCATAAAAACACAATTTGGGAATTATGTCTATGTGTCTGTCTGTCTGTGTGTCTAGGGGTCGCACGGTCCCAAAAGCGGGGCTATCCGTAGCTCCAATGCCAATGCCAATGTCTGTATGTCTGTCTGTGAACACGATAACTCGAAAACTATTAGAGCTACGAGGATGAAATTTGGTATGTGGTCTTTAAACATAATTTGTAGGTTTCTATCAAATTTTGGACAAAATCCGTCAACGGGTTGACTGTCTGTCGGTCCGTATAATTTACTTTTGAAGCGAATCCGCTATCTCCACGCGCATGCGTACTGGAAGAACGGAGAGGAATTTCATTACGGAGTAGCGAATTACGTCAGTTTGTCCTTGAGCCGTTAAGAGAGGAGAATCGTTACGCATCTCTTTGAATTTCATTCTTTGCCTGGATATTTTTCAATCACTACAATGAAAAACCTTCCGATAGTCATTGGATTCTGGGTAACAATAGGTTCGAATTTTTTTAGCCAATCGGGGGAAGGGGAAACGGCACCTTTTGGGGGAAGTATACGAGAAAGTTTAGGGGAGAACACTCCCGCTGGTTTTTAAAATAATAAACGAAATAAATAATTGAAAATAAAAAATCGTTGAGAGAGAGAGAGATATAAAAAATTAAGAGGACATACAACTCCAAACCTCGAAAAAATGGGAGGGGGGGGGGAAACTGGCCAATTCGATACATTATATCTATCTCTGAAACAATGCAATTCACAAACGTACTTTCTTTTCCTAGAAAAATATCTGTTCTTTCTCTTATAGTACACACATTTTCAAAACCTTTATATTGGTATGTATTTTTTGAGAGAGTAATGAATATGGGTATAATTTTTGGAAAAAATGAGATGCTCACCTTGCACGCATGATTACGGATAAAATATTTGTCTAAACGCAATATTTTGGGTATCTGAGTAATCCAAACAGTCTGTTTAAGAAACTGAACCTCAATTTATTATCATTTAAATTTAATTTCTATTTTATATACCAATTTAAAATAAAAATGTTAAAAATTGTTAAAATTTCAACATTTCGAACCCCCTGAAAAACCTCTTTGGAGAAAATATGTACAAAACTGTGGTTCGATTTGTAGAACATAGCGGAATACATATTGTTACAATCATGGAAAGTCGCTTCCCAGCAATGCGAGTCTTATGGCTGAGAAGAGAGTTTTACAAGGTTAAGCATGGAGTGACCTCAGCGACTCTTATGGCACGCATGACCTTGGCGACCATTTTGGCGACCTTGGCGACAAATAGATGATTCCCGAAAATGCAACCCTTTTCTCGATATTTCTACTAGGAAAGGGAATACGCGAGAAAACTCCATGTGACGTCGCGGCCTGTCGGAGAGAATATTTAAGGACGGCGCCTGGATCAGAGGAGTGTCTTGATCGACTGTTTGATCGCCTTGGAGCGCGAACGTCTGTGGAGTTCTTCCAGCAGTGCTAGCTAGGAAGCTGGTGAGCTGAGCGCTATTGAAAGTGCAGTTATTGTCGTTGCTAGTTATTTGCTGACTGTTTGTGTTGTTAGATAACAGAGTGCTGAACTGTTATTACCTGTGAATTGTTGTCTGTTTACATTGGTAATCTGTGCAAGAACTATCGTTTCCTGTACCTGTGCTGCGTGTTTTCCTGCATATTTGTAAATAAACCTTCATTCTCCATTATCCTGCGTGTTGGACTGTTTACACCATACACCCACGGTAAGACTTTGTGCAACAATATTCAGTAAAAATGTTATATAAAAGTTTTCAATGGTTCTTGAAATATCGTGCGCGCAATATCAAAAAACGCATTTTGAGATATAGCGTTTTAAAATTATGGCCATATTTAATGTTTATGTTGAACAGATTATACATTTTCCTTCCTAACTTTCATAATTTTGGGCATTTTTTAACGCGGATTGTTTTAAATTGTTCAGAGAAGACAGAGAAATATTATATAATATTTTTTTTATATAATCGAACATTTCCGAGGTTTAACAGTCGTATGTCCTCTTAAATCAACTTTCGAAATTTATAAAAAACTTATATAAATAATAAATACGGTTCAGTATTTATCATCAGTTCATAAGAAAATATGTTTAATTATACCACTCTAATAGACATATTTTACTAATTTTCTTCCTAATTAGTGGCTTTGCACTTCCCTCCATTTTTTAATTCAAGTCGAAAAATCAGACAAGTCATTCACAGTGCGCTCCAAGGGGCCGTCCATAAATGATGTCACGCTTGGAGGGGTGGGTCGTGAAATTGTGACAGGTTATGACAAGGGGGAGGGAGGGGGTAACAAGAAGTGTGACATCACACATTTTGGTTAAAATAAAAACATTTAAAATCAGCAGATTAAATTTTGAAGTTATTTTGGAATTACCAGAATTTGAGGGTATTTTTTAATCGGGGCTAAAACAACTTTCATGTGATTTTTTTTTCACTTATATTCCTTTCTTTTCGAAAAAAGTATTCAGGGTAGGTTCTGAGAATATGGTAGCAGCAGAAATTCTTCACCATTAGAAGACCCCCCCCCTCGTCACACCCTTGAAATGTCTAATAAAAGATGCTTCGCCCCACCTGAGCGAGAGGTAGAACTGGCAGTGGCACAAACAGGTTGATTTTATTGAGGCATTTTTAAAAAAATTCAATCTGTTTAATTTTGTGTTCATAAAGTAAAGATAAGATTTATATCAAATTCCAAAATACTACTGTTTTCAATTGCTCTTTTATATTAATATTTTATTACAATTGT
>BGPR01012119.1:0-15017 GCA_013235015.1 Araneus ventricosus
AAATTATGCTTCGTTCAAGTTGCGTATTGCTGTGGGATCCGTCAAAATCTCGAGTTCGTTACGACGATTACAATACTTTCTCTGTGAACCGTACGAAAGTAAAAGGAGAAGGCAGTGGTGTAACCGCTACAAGGTGTATTTTTAACATTACGCGCATATAGCGGGCTTTTCTTTTGATATAGAAAAAGTTTACTGTCTTTATACTCATATTTAATGCACTTTTTTTCATTTTTTTCATACATATATTTTTGGTTCTTTTGAGATCACCTACGACTCACATCAGATCTAGTGGGAGTGACACAAGCTTGACGATGGGTGTGATGTCAACCTACTTGCCCTAAAAATATACAGTGATATTTCAGCGCCACTAAACATTCCAATACACTGTTGTGCTCCCACGAGAACTTAGAAGCAATTTTTTCTTCTGAGGCAAACTTTTAGCCCTGGACAGAATATTTATCTAGAATTACTTTAACCCTTCTTTAATATCTCATCCAACTGGAAGGCAATGAGTACTGCCATTATCTCGATAAAATATTTTTTCATTTTTATTTTTCCCAGTACTAAAACAGGAGAAAGCTATGATGCGCCTATAAACTTAATCCCGCCGAACTTCTATCTAACCGTCCTATTATTTAATTACCTAGATTTTTTCCTAGGTTTGCTTTTGACTTTCAGCCAGTAATGAGCTGCATTGTTGGAGTCCTCGATGAAGCACTCAGCGCCGATGAATAAGCAGTTAATGTTTTTAAGGCTTTTAGAAGACCAGGGTGGAGCTCGAGGGTAACTTTTATGTCTGTTGGAACGATTAATTCTGTTTTTTTAATATTCTGTTGACAACTTTGTAATCGCGTATGAACATGTAGTTTCTTATTCCTTCCCTTTGTAGAGGTGTGTGTGTGGTATGCTAATACCATACAGGGTCAGTGCCATTACGTATACTTTTTTGCTTTGCGATTCCTATATTCGTTACCGAAATTAAATATCGTTTTGGGTGTCATTCATTCTGAGCAATATTTTTTTATTTTTTTGAAGAAAATGAATGTCAATGGTAACTATTTTCTCTTCTCTAAAACTGCTTGTGGACGATCGAACTAGCATTCACTGTGTTAGAATTGAAAATGTTATGAATTTTATTAAATTGCTGCTAACTAAACTTCTACCCTATACTTCCGAGAAATAACTGTTAGTTGATGTATTGTTTTCTTTGCTAAAGTGCGTAGTAAACGATTTAGACTGACTCACTATATATCTATAATAATTAGATGCTTACAATTCGGAAAATAAATATTTTTCAAATTGTGATCTCTTCTTCAAACTCACATTTAATGATTTAATTTGTCCAATAAGATTTAAAAGTTTGAAAAATTTGTAATTGTATAAAATCTAAATTATTATCAATAGTATCAATGTAGATTCAAAACTAAAAAAGTCAGTTGACGCCTAATTGTTTACTTGATTCAAAACACTTCAGAACGGTAGTTTAATCATTACTACTTCAGCCGGGATACAATTAGATACAAGCCTAAGAAAAGAGGTAGTAAAGAAACAGTGAAACGTATTCTCCTATCACATAGTCAACTTCAAAATTTAAACATCTAAACCAGTACAGCAAATTCAAATTCTTGAATTAAAAATTTTGTTTTGGGATAATTCGAGATAAGCGTATTTTACGTTTCCCTTCCAAAGTGTTTAGAAATGTGAGACTTTTGCTTGAATTTTGACTAAAATGATATATTAACTCAACTTGATAGCCCATAGATTGCCCACTTTTAGGGACTAAGATAAGAAGCAAATTTAGTTTTAAATTTTAGAACATGAACATTCAAACAGAATGCGAATTATTGATGCATAAATTTCCAAATCTTATAAAATAAATTACTCTTTTTAAAATAGAGTTAATATTCAGAATTTAATGTGTGTTGTAAAGTCTTTCCCCGTCATGTCAAAGCAATGTAGCTAAATACAGGGCTCTCAACCTTACTTTACTCCCTCACCCTTGGGATTTTTTTCTAATCAAGCGCCTCAGAAGGGGTGTGTGAAAGCTAATGAGGTTAGCCCCCCTTCTTCGTGGATTTTATTCGTCTCCTATAAAATATATGTTTTCAATTCAAGGGCGGAAATCTCCTGCAGAAACATGAAGAAGTAAATAAACTAATTCGCGCATTTCTTAAATATTCGTAAATATAAAAAAAGAAATAGTCTGCGGAAATATAAGATGACATGTAGTAAGTATGACGAATTTAATTTTAAACATCAACAATGATTTCTCTTTTGTCGTAGACATATCCACCGACAAGTGTTGCCCATAGGCGTACTATCGTATATATATACACATCTGCAAGAGTTATATAACATTCTGCATACAAGAAACGGTGTTATAAATCGTCCGTCAGGCATGAGCTCAAACCGAGAACAATTGGCGCAAAAGAAAGAATACATGCTCGATGATATGGGGGTTGGTGCACTTCGTAGTGAGTACAAGCAAGACAGGATAGATTAAACATTTGGATCAGTTCCCTCTCGAAACAACCCAGATGCATGCACATTTGCGAGCAAGTTTGATTTTTTTCTTGATATTATCTTGTCTGGCAAACTTGATGTGACAAAATTTGTAACAAAACCTCCACAAAGTGAAGATACTTTACCAATCGACTCCCCTTGCAGAACAAGTTTTACTAAAAGTTGATGCGTCCACCTTACACACCACGACCTGGATACGATTGTATATATCTGGTTTTGATAATTGTCTGTTTTAAAAAACATCCAATTTTAACAGCTAATGTGGAGCGATGCCTCTCTTTTATTAACTCAGCTAAATCAACATTTTCAAAAAAACTAACTAGTCGTTTTAGAAACAGATTACTTTTGAATTCTCCATCTTACTACTAAATATACAACAATCGCACTTTAAAGAAAATTATAACATAGCCTTTTTCTTAATGTTGAAATTAAACTTAAAAAACAGTCAATGTTCGTTGAAAAAGAATAACTTACTTTGTGTCCCATATTTTTAAAAGTAATTACTTGTGAACCTTAATTTCATAATTTATTCCACTAGCAGAACGTAGTTATTAACGAAAATCACTCTCTTTGACTTCAAATCATATTCTCAACTCAAAATTAACAAAAAATAATGAAATCAAGAAGATTTAAAATAAAATGTGTAAATGCACGATGTATTAGCGCAATCTGTGAGCGGCAATCGAGGTCCCGCTGGCTAAAGCGACAGGTTACGAAGCAAGTTGTCGTGCGTTCGAATCCAAGGTTCGTCTGCGTACTCTGTTTTTGTTATAGTTTGTCATAAGTTTGACGCCACCAGCTTGCTGCAAGTTCGATGCTTAGTGACTTCGTCGCTTCTACAAACTTGCTTTGAACTTGCGGTCTTGCCGTGTCAAACTTGCTGCAAACTAAAATTGCTATCTGGGAATTTACTTCAAAATTTAAATCGCATCTATAAATTTAGTGTAAAAGTATATTTTAAAAGCCATTTAACTAACTTATTGCATATATGGGTTATCGTGTTCACAATACAAGAATAGATAGTCAAACCTTTTGACTCATGTAATCCAAAATCCAACACAGATCTAAAATTCTGGTGATAAAAAATATAAGTTTTATCTATCAACTCCTTGCACTTTTGAGTTATTGTGTTCATAGGCACACCGAAAGGGTAGGTAGATTTCCTTTTTGAGGATTCGTTCAAAATTTAAATTTTTGTATGAAGACCACATACCAAATTCCAGTCTTCTAGTTCATTGCGATTTTTTATCGTGTTAAAAGACAGATATTACTCTAAAAATGTCTCGGATTCAGGAAGTTTTAAAATCTTTAGGTCGAATCTGTAAACAATTACAATACTTTCTTTTTGAATAATTCGTATACGTAAAAGTAAAAATGACGATTTTTTACCTTAATCCGTCAGCACACTCATGGGGTCTTTTTGAACCCACTCTTTTTCTTTTGTTAAAAAATTCTAGGAATTTCTTAAAACTTGCCCCTGTTGCTCCCCCATGAAGGCATGGGGGAGCTAGAAGAACATAAGGAAAAAAAACGTTGAAACGGGGTTTCTCACTTTTTACTGGGGGTGTTGGGGTCAAGTTGACCAGTGCTAACGTTTTTAACGTTATGGCTATGACAGCGTACGAACTTGAGCAGCGGAGAAATAAAGAATGCAGAAAAAGAGGAAAAAAGATATAATTTCAACTTTCCTTTTTCTTATTAAAAATTTTATTTGGCTTAAATACAAGTTATTTCTACGAAAAAATATTCTTATAGTTTGACCATATTTTATTTTTGTACAAACAGCCAATAAAATAAGGAGTAAGTGTCTAACAATTTGGGGTCAAGATGACCCCGCGCGAGTGCTGAGGGGTTAAGTGAATTAAATAATTCACGTTTGAGTGTATACGACTATTGCTTGTATCTAATGCACTTTTATACTAGTATTTGCAAATCGTAATTATTATGTTTCACAATTGTTCATGAGTGTGACGATACTTCGGCTATGAATTAATTATGTTTGCCCCAGGGACTTTCCGCCTACCATCCCCTATCGCTCATTTCCGGTCTCTTTTCCCGCCTTTGCTTTCACGCGATGCAAAATTCAAACCACAGAATTTTCGCATTCTTATGACCTCTTTCCCGACCACCCCCTCTCCCCTACTTCGGTGCTCTGAACAGGAATATTTTGTTTCTAATCGCCCGGT
The DNA here is from genome assembly GCA_013235015.1 of Araneus ventricosus. Classification (NCBI taxonomy): domain Eukaryota; kingdom Metazoa; phylum Arthropoda; class Arachnida; order Araneae; family Araneidae; genus Araneus; species Araneus ventricosus. Next base: position 4,710 of record BGPR01012119.1, read on the forward strand.
GTATTTTAAGGAGTGTCCGACTAGTTTTAATTAAGAATATTAATTCCACCTTGCCACATAAATAAAACCCATGTTAATGAGGTTGCCTTGAATTGCCAGGTGCATGAGGACACCGACTTTCAGGGACATTTTTTACAAGCCCAAATTGTACGTAAAAAAATGTAGTTCTATAAAACTTCATCATAAAAGGTTTCTTTTTAATTCTTGACATTGATATGAATAAAGATGTCATATATGACTTTTATTATAAGAAAAATTAATGAATTCTTAAGAATTCATTGCTGGTATTTTTTCATAAAACTTTTGGACGTTTTAGTTATTTTTGTTTCATAAAATAAAAAGTCATTAAATGTAATATAATGCCTTTTTTTAAATAGGGAATAGTAACATTTTTGCGTCGGTGATGTTTGGTTGTTTCAGTTCATTCCAATCGACAGAAGCAAAATAATTCTAAAAGAAGATTCCTAAATTGGAGCGTTAATAGAGGAAATAAAATAAATATTTATTGTCTAATCCGGTTTTTCAAAAACTTCTGAAATTAAAATCCTTTTTAATTCTTTGGAATACTTATGCACTTTTTAAATACAATTTCCGAATTTTGTATTATATTCTTGGAATCGTTTACTTCAAAAGACAAGAATAATACAAACAACTCCACCTAGAAATTTCATATCAACCACTTTGGAACTTTGATGTCTAAAATCATACAAGCTGTAATATTTTGTCAGGAGGAAAACTATGCGTCTTTTAGATAAAAATATTTCAAAGTTATCGGACATATGCACATTTCAGACTTCGCAATAGACTTCATATAAAATAGAATGATCACTTAACACTGAACAATAAATATCTCTAACCAACAGAGGCACTGGAAAAGTGTCTAGCTTATCTAAACTTCAAATCTATTATGCTAGACGGTATAAGAGGTAGGTTAAAGAATATGGAGTTAGGAGAATAACAAAATATATATTCATAATTTTAAAAAATTTTAAATTTTACAATATGGTAATTGAAAAAAAATCAAAAATATAGGAAGTAAAGAAACTAAAATATATTGTATTAGTTTTTTTATTTATCTTTCAGGTTGGATAATCCATATTGGAGATGTTAGAGTGACTATATTCTATGCATGGTAAGAGTTGAGCAAGATATTCTTTAGAAGCGAACTATTTAAAAATTTAATTCTGCTATCAATTTTTTAATACGCATTATTCATTAGTGTAAAATAAGGAAATCTGGGACATTTAATTCGAATTCGGGACATTTTTTCAATCCGGGCCACAGAGTCGACAAGAGCGACTTTCCCGGTACTTACTTGGACTTATGGTCCCTTAAAGGCAAGTGTTTTGAAGTACACAATTCATTAAAACTTTGACTTCAACAATACCACGTCAAAAAAAAAAACCTTCCCGTTCTGCCTAATACCTAAATACCATGGAGTTAATTACTAGCAATTAAAGACGTCATCTTCCATTCTTCTATACAAGTATTACAGCTTTGTGACTCAACACTCATCTTGAAAGAATGTTGCTGCTTCTTTAAAATGAAAAGAAAAGGGAAGATAAAATGTGAATAAACCGTTGCTTATTAAAACCATGAATGATATTGATTTCAAAATTCGGTTTGAGAACCTTAAAAGCATGAAATTATTTAACCTGATTGTTGAGATTTTGTTTTGTAAAAATACTATTTTCCACATTTTCCAAATTCGACCAATTTCAATTTAAAAAAAATATTCCATAAAGCCATTTATATACAAGAATTTTTCCGCTCTGAATAAATGTGCATACAAAGATGAATTTGTGCATAAAAGTGAATTTTAATTAATCTGTTAATTTAAATTTAGTAAAACGTAGTTCTCGATAAATTCGAATAAAATGTTTGTGAAACAAGATGGCAACCATGGTATTTAGTGCTTTGAAGATTCCAAACGAAATTAATGATTCTCAGTACATTCATTATTTTTATGTTATATACATTTCTTTGTCCATTCGTCCATTTTGATTTGATTTGGGAATTTTCAGCAACAAAGGCTATTATCCCCTATTCATTCCAAAGTTCTTTTCAATCCGAAATAAAAAAAAGATGAAAATTGCCATCAAAAGATAGGCTAATTATTGCCGACGATTCTGGTCAAGAGAGAAAAATGCACCCTCCTAGAAAGGCCTCCATATTCTTCTCATGTCCATTTTATTTCCTTCTTTTACAAACACAAGATAAACAAACAACGGAAAAAATATACATCTTTGTGCAATATTAATGTTTTCATTTTTCACGAAATGAAAATTTATCGCATCCTAAATCAGCGAGACGTATTTCGAAGATAAAACGTTCGGCGTGGGAGCTGACAAGCTAAATAAACGCCCAAGAACTCTCGCTGCCGGCAAAACCACCTGTTTGTAACTGCCGTACATCACATGAAATGAGATTTGCAATTCAACCGCAACAAACAAAACAAAGCGAACAGTGCTACAACTGTTACTCTGACTTGATGCAAACCAAACCTTTGTTACCCCTTTTATCAACATAAATTCCAATTTACTAACCACCATGCAAGTTTCAGACGATTCCCGCTCACAGCTAAACTCGATCACTCAACTCTGATTTTCAGCGGATGACATCAGACTCCAAACAGTGATGTCATTTCCGCCTTGTGATGTCACCCAGAAGAAATTACAGTGATTTTCCTATTGGCCGAAAAGGTTCCCCTAAAAGAAGGAAGCTATTACCGCTATAGCACTCAAGCCTTGCTTTGACTTTTATATTTTTATCTTTTCTTCACTCACGGGTTTTTCATTCAGCAACGTGATATTTTATTTATTTTTTGCTATTCTTCGTGTTATTGTTCCTTCATCCCTCTATGCTGTCATCTTTTCGTTCGCTAAAATACCGAACGGGGTCACAGTTAACTGAATTTGTGTGTTACTAAGATTGGGCGGGCGTGTTAACGGATTCTGAGAAAAAGTTACTGTCATTCACGTTTATTTTGATGAGAAGTTAAAAGATGAGATGGCTAAGTGATCACGTGTTATTTTCAAAGGGAATTTTAGCACTAAAATCTTTATTTAGAACTATAAATGCGATGAATGTTTATATGAAAAATTATGAAAACTTCCAAAAATGTCCGAATTTATAATAACATTTTTAATTGAAATAAATTTTTAAAAATAAAATTTAATTAAAGTAAATTTTAAAAAATTAAATATAATTCAAGTATTTTTTTAAAAAAAATAAGATAAGGAGAATCCGTGGTGTAGCGTTTTTTAAATTAAAATTCTTAAAAAAACCGATCGTTTAGAATTACTGGTCAAAACCAACCTAAAATGTTTTGAAAAATCGTATTAAAAATTGTAGACACGGGATGGATTCAAATTCTCGACTACCTGAAAACTTTAAGCGGTTGTAAATTAATCTTTTTCATTAATTACGAAACAAATAGTATTATATATATATATATATATATATATATATTCATATATCCATTTTTGTTCAATTTTTACACTTAAGGTGCAAAGCAACCTTTTACTAGTGCAAAAATACATATAGTAATATCAACCAAAATATAACCTGTTATATATGAACATACAAAACAAAATAAACAAAACATATCAAAAATGCAATTCAAAAACTAAAAATTTATTAGTTAAAAAAAATTTAAATTATGATTCTATAAATAAAAGGGCAAAACAAATGCAAAGAGCACATGTAAAACGAATCTATGAACTATGTAACTCTTACAACTATTGAAAAAGTCAAACCAAGAATTTGGAATTTTCAACAATAAAATTTGTTGCTCTGCTTTGGAAGAGCATTAGCCAGGTTAAATAGATTTAACCTGGCAACAGCAAGCCTGGTTTTACACTTTTGTTTATAGGATCATAATTTAAATTTTGTTTAATTAATAAATGTTTAGTTTTTGAATTGCACTTTTGATATGTTTTGTTTATTTTGTTTTGAATGTTCATATATAAACAGAGAGAGAGAGAGGTTATATTTTGGTTGATATTGCTATATAGTATATAACATGAGGCATTGTATGGCTGCTCTGAATTAAAAAAAGGAAAACTATAAAGATTCTTCAGAGATTGACCGTTGAATCTTTTAATGAATCATTATATGGTTCTTTTTCCAGTTTTATCTAAAACATACTTCAATTTATGTTACGAAATATATTTTCAGTATTACAAAATTTACTTCGTTATTCATTATAAATTATACTAGACTGGAATTTTACTTATTGATAATTTTGCATTATCAGTTGATTAGTCCGAAATCTGACATAAGTTTTGAAAGTAATTGCAAAAATACCATAATGCCTGTGTGATATAGGAAAAAAAAATCTGAATCGTGTCAGCAATTTTCGGATTACATTTTTATTCGTTTTCTGCAAATTCGTTGAATGTTCTTTTGAAACTTGCTGTTCAATATATTAATATGCGTTTTCTGCAAGACTATTTCGCATACATGATATGTACATTCTAGTACAAAATTATTGGTTGTTTACTGTATTTACGTCGTTCTTTCGTTGGTCTACATTTTCCGGATGTTTGTTGCAAGATTCTTTTTGTCTGAATCTCTAAACTCAACTATTAAAGCTTAATTTTTACTAATAAACGCAATTACTTGTTTAGAACATGCATAATATTAATATAAATCATCTTGCGCATTTATAATTTGACATTTTTATCACATTATTTATTACCGAAATTCGCTTAAAATTTTTTCCCCTTTAAGAAACAATCGAATAATAAATATAATTATTTTTTGAGGAAACTCATCTTTTCAAATTTAAAAAAAAATCGTTTGTTTATTCAAAAACCGTTTTAATAAATCAACATCGCACTCTTTTGGAAAATACGATTACCTTAGTCTGCCTGCGCCTATATTCACTCGCCTGTCAAATCCAAAAACACGAATTAACGAAATATGATACATAATCTCTTAACTATTTCCTATTAACACATACAAGTCTGATAGTTATTAGCGATCCAAGAAAATTCTACACAAAAAAAGACACAGTTTAGATATTGTTAAAATTTTGAGTTGGATCACGATATAACAACAAAATTATGTCAATTGACAACTCATCCACTGATTAAGACAACAAAGCCTCGCAAAACACAAGCAAATCACATCCATCACCTGGCTACGTGTTTTCGTGCCCGTTTAGATTGACTTCCCATTATCCCGATTCGTATATAACCCTATTTCTCCACTACAATAGCATCACTCAGTCAATTGTTTAGGAGACTTTTAGGTTAAGATTAAGTACATCCGCCACTTTGTCCCATCAGGAATTAAGTAATTCCATCATGGCCTGATTAGAACAATTATCCATTTCGTGACAGGATTGAATCTTCTGGACACAATGTAGGAGAGCTGTCAATGAAGCAAGTGATAAAGTAGATTGCATAATTGTGAAAGACCCATCTCGTGTTTTTCATTCTGAATAGGATATGGGTTTGGATAGCTATATGGGGATTTGGGGCCGTTAATCCAAAAGGTAAGAGCAGATATATGCAGGAAATTGCGTGTATTTTGCAGACACAATCGGACAATATATGAGGACAAAGTTTGGATGATAAAATATGTCGAATGAACATCCCATTTTTATGTCGTAACGTGGGATATATCGGACCCGGGTATTGATATTTCTTTCTGTAAATTTATAACAAGATAATCATTCGAATAAATATCTGCTATTTGGGTATAAAAAATCATATTGGCAATCGTCATTTTGGCTCTCAATACCCATGAAAGCCGATTTTGCAGGTGGAATCAATGCAAAGATAGATGCATACTGATGTGTTTTGAATATTTAATGAGAAGATTACAAAAACATATACGCTTTTCTCAAACTACAGTTTAGAAGGAGTTAGATCATAGATAACAGGGAGTTTTGTTACATCTCCTTTAGATAAACACTGTATTTCATCCATGATCGCGATTTATTCCCAGAAATTTTATATTTCCGTGATTTATTAATTTGGTAATTATTTTTGAAGATTTTTTTTAAAAAATTCATTCACTACAATAAGTAAAAAATAATAATAAAAGTTTCAATTGCCTAGAACAAAAGAAAAAATAACAGTTCATATTGAAAATGCTTAATATTTTACTTTAAAAATATAGGAAATTTACTACAGTAAATTCACAATTTTACGAAATTTTTCGATAGTCACGCTTTTTTTTTATTAATAATCAGAATTAAGTGGAACTAGATTGGAATATCAATAATTATCATTTGATTTTATGAATTTATTTGATACATGAATTTTTTTCGTTCCAAAGTTGAATGTTAAGTAGAAAAATAAATTAAAATCCGATTTCAAGTTATTTTTTACACTATATTTCCCTTTATCATTGCGTCAATTACCTACTTCTGTAAATGGACAAGGGAAGAGAAAGAAATATACAAATTTCGAATATTTTAAAGTAAATTCCAAAGAATTAAACGCAAGAAAAATACAAACTAAGCACAAGGCAAAAATTAAAACTATGTTTCATGTTTGGAAAAATATAAAGAAGTTTTTAAATCCATAATTTATTAGACTGCATGAAACAATACAAATGATGGCTCACTAAATCATTTTCATTTTATTTGTATAAAAAGTGTTTTACCAAATTGATGAATTATTAAAGCCAAATGTAATGAAATCAAATCGTGAAATATAAAGACAAAACTCTTTATGTTGAAATATTAATAATTCCTGTCGTTAAATTTATTTCAAAAGTTTGTCAACTCTTAAAATATTAACGGATCGCTTATGATTTAATAAAACTTATTTTATTGCAAAGAAAGATTTATTTATCTCAATGGAAATTCTTCAATCATCAGTGCATGTTTTTACATTTAGTTTATTAAAAAATAAATCATTTACTTTTCCATTCTTAAAATCTAATCTCAAGCAATGGAAATCGTTATATTTTTTATGACTTAATATTTACCAGAAAAAAAATAAGCGTTTATTTCGTGCAAAAATATAACTCAGACATTTTTAATGTTTGAAGAAATTTTGAAGAATTTGAAAAAGTAAACTCGTGAAAAATTGTGAATTCGTTTTCTCCGTAATTTGCATTATTTTTACAAAAAGCAGTATAAATTATTACCATGCTAGTCGATTTTAGTGCAATATTTAAAATTAACACGAGAAAAGAAATGTTTTTTGATCATTCGATAGCATACCACAATGGACATAGAGCACTAAAAATGGAACAACAATGGGAAAAAGAACCAATAGCGCCGATTCTAACGTCTCTTGTAATAAAACTGAGTTCCAACAGATTTTTATCATGCCAATTTCAGCATTAAAGATAGAATCCTTCCCCCCCAAAAAAATAGAATGTCTTTGTTAGTGAAATGTTTATCAAAGCAGCACACGTGCGACTCGTCTACAACTTCAGACGATATGCTCCAGTGAAGTTTTGGAACAAAAGAACTTGTCGTTTTAAAATCATGCACGCGTCTGTCTTTTTTTATTATTTTACTTAAGGCAGCTTCTTTATCAAGGGGATTTTTTTTACACGGAGTTGCAGTTTCAAACTCTTTAAGAACGAGCGCGAAGTTTGCAGAAAGAAAAGAACGATATCAGACAAAGGCCTTTCTTGTCGTTTGGCGGAGTTTTTTTCTCTTCCTGCGTTGGCAGCATTGTTGTGTGTGACAGCATGTGTTTGTATGCTCGTAACGCCCATCGTAACCTGTGAGCTGCGTGCAGGTGCAATGGAATAAACAGATTTACGTGTGAAAAGTTTGCTCTCAATGAAAGTTTGCTGCTGCTTTTTGTTGACAAGTTAAAGCTGTGAACTAGAAAACATGCTGCTTATAAAATATTTTCTCGTGTCGTTTCATAAACAAGAGTGAAATTTTTCATTTTCATTCTCGGTGGAGAAGAGAAATTGCATTGATATGACGAAATATTGAGAATGATTTCAGCAGACACATAGGGATACTACTAATTTCAGATGCTTGCCAGCATAAATCATATGGAAACTATTCGTAACTTCAGAACGTGATCCTTCAGTGCAGAATGTTCCATATTTGCATTACCATTTTTGAAACTTTCTATAAATTTTAAATAAATTAATAGTTAATTTAAGGAATCATGTAAGGGATAGTTTAGTTTAGTTTAGTTTAGTTATATTAACGTCCCGGTTTGAAGCAACACGAGGGCTATTTTGGGACGGACCTCGTAATTTTGAACCTCGGTCAGATGACGAGGACGACACCTGAGCTGGCACCCCCCTCTCCAAACTTCCTGGCCACTACGTATGATTTAACGTGCAACAGGCCCCATACACGGCGGATCTTCAGTGGAATCAGTAAGGGAAAGGAGGGTAATAGTACACAGGGATTTTTTTCCCTCTTGGTAACAGTGCAAGCAGAAGCGAGTGTGATCATATCAACATGTGTGTTTTCAGCTATGTCAAGTGACCGCCATAATTATTTTCATACTTGCTGTCTTTCATTTATCAGGTAATATATGATTTCGTTATGTTAGCATGTAATTTTTCTGTGAAGAAATCTTAATTTTTTTTGTAAATAAAGGACTAATGCTTTCTTTCAAAGTAAATATCATTATGAGGTTTGTTCCCTTCCGAACAACGTGGCCACGTTAGAATTTAACTTTAGTGAATTCTATGGCCATTTATGGACGATTTAGAGAAGCAATACATCGGCGGCTAAGAGTACGCACAGACCAGATATGCGCACTCTTATCCGTTCTGTAATTTGAAGCAGCCATTCCAACAAAACTTTGCATTTTATTTTATCATTATTATTATTATTCAAATGATAATAATCTGAAGAGATGTTGTCTGGAGAAGAAGTTTCCAGTCCATAGAAATCCAAATAATGAGGAAGCAATATGCCTAGGCTGCGAACAAACATATGATGATGATGATTGGATCCAGTGTGGATTATGTAAGGAGTGGTGGCATGAGGAATGTTCCAGTTACGAAGGCAGTGGAGTATTTGTATGCGACTAAAGCTAAATTTTCAGGGTGCTTACTCTTGGCCTCACGCCCTGCGTACTCTTACCCACCACGTCGGGTAAGAGTACGCATTTGGCATTTTTTTTCTTGCGTTTCGTAATATATATTTTAAAGCTGAAATTTTCATTTTTGTACCCTTCTTCCTAAGTTAATAAATTACGATTCAGTATATTTTCGAGGCTCTGACTTTTCAATTCTCATTTTTATAACGAAAAATCCACTAGGTGGGACTCTTACCCTCTTTTCCCTTACTTTTTACATTTTGACGTGAAGAAGGAAAATTTGATCGAATAATTAAAGTTTTTAAAATAATTTATTCTAATTTTAAAAACTAAAATCAAAATTATTTTTTAAAATAATTTCCTGCTTTTTATATCATTTTCCTTTCATAAACCAGAGTTTTAAGGAAGTATAATTTTAATAATAATTGAAAGGAACCATATTCGACAATTCTATTAATCAAGTTAGAGAATTCTTTATAAATTTAAATAGTATTTTCCCAAATTTAAATTAACATTATTACGAATCTTAGTTAATGCACGTTTACCTATTGTTGTCTGTATAGCTTCGCCATTTTAATTTTCGAATCCATCTTGAAATTCAGCAAGAAAAATCATTATTAGCGTAATAGAATGTTCGATTGGATGGGCATTTATTTTTGTCACATGACTGTGATGCAACATAAATTGACTCAAATGAAATAACAGGAAATTTGCATAAATTCTAATACACACCAGAAATCTAACTGAATGTCATAGACAATATTTCTTTTTCATAATTTGTAATTGTGATGTCAAAGAGTATTACTAATTAGACGCAGTAATGTAATTCGTAACCAACTTCATAGTATACAATTTGTTTAGTAGTTAAAAGAATTCAGAATTCTAATCCTTTCAGAAAAATTCCGATTACTTTTTTTTCCAAAATGAATTATTGCATTACAAGCAGGTTCTGTATGCGATTGGAACTGGATTGTAGTTTTGTACAACGAAATACGCACGATTGTTTACACAAAAGTTTTTTTGTTACAGTTTACAAAAAAGATTCCGAAATCCATAAATTTTAGTTATGCACTAAAAAAACAACGAAACTGCGTAACTAGTACGTCTAATCAATTAATTTCGAAGTCTCCACAGCATCTTTGCCTTATAACTTACTCTAAAAATTTGATTGGTTCTTAATTGCATAGCAACGTCCAATGAATTTTAAAAGATAGAGCAGCATCACTGCCACTATAATCGACTTCAAAAGTTTAATTGGTTCCCGATTTCATAGCTACGTCCATCAACTAACTGCAAAAGACAGAAAAGCATAATT
>BGPR01012119.1:15027-34290 GCA_013235015.1 Araneus ventricosus
CAAAAATTTGATTGGTTCCTGATTGCATAGCTACGTCCATCAACTAATTGCAAAAGACAGAAAAGCATAATTGACACGGCAATCTACTCTAAAAATACGATTGGTTCCTGATTGCATAGCTGAGCACAACCGATTAATTTCAAAAGACATAGCAGAATTATTGCCGCTATAACTTACTCTAGAAAATCACTTTAAAGTAACATTAAAATTTACGAAATAAAACACTTATGTGAATAGAATAATAGCACGTCATACTGGTTCCTGAAACGGAAATGGCACAAAAAGCTTTAAATTTATGTCATTCTATAAATTCAAGTACTCGTATCTTTCTAGTTATGAATTACTCAAAATAGGGCGAAAAGCCAAACAGCAAAAGGCAAAATCGATGCCCACCAACTTTACTCGAGGTTAGAATTTTTTTCTCAAAGAATTCTTTTAAGAAGTTCCTGAGGTATTCATCATAGCAGCAAGCTGTCAACTGATTATCAATGCTGGCAAGGACTTCTACTTATTCCTTGGCTTTTGGGGGGGGGATTTTTGCCACGGGCAATAAGTTATCCCTTCTATAAGATGGAAGTTGTATAGAACTCTACTGGAATACCGATGAAATACCGGAACAGTTGAAGATGCTTACATGAGAGAGGATAGGTTTTTCGCGAAAAAGAGCAATTAAAAATAAGATGCAGCTAGAAAAACGCGAGATATTTTATAAAAGACTGATATTGGCCTTGTTAAAATTATGTCAAAAAGTAATACAAAGTGCTTCATAAGTGTTTTGTCCAATGTGTAAATAGAAATGCTCAATTCGTGCGAGGATTACTGTCATTTAATAGGTAGTTTTTAAAGTATTTTTTGATAGTTGTTTAAAAATGGAAATTTGAAAAATAATAAAACTCCAATGTGCAATTCAAATCGCATACACCCATACAAGACGATTCAGAAGTTCTATTCAATATACATTTTCAAAATATAAATGAGTATTACTTTTGGATTACAAAACCGGGCACTTTACACCTCATTTAAGGACATTTCTCAAGACCTTGCTTTCAAATGCAGCACCAAACAGGATTCATCTTGTTTGTTACTTCTTTTGTCCTTCACATATGACATTTGAACTCGAGATACCATTGCTATTTTTAATTTATTTGAGATTTTGATGGCAGCGTCGCATACACAATAATAATTTCATTTTGAAGACTGTTAAAACGGCTATTCCAAAAACATTATGCATATTAAAACGATTCAGTTAGACATAGCGGTGTCTTGCGGAATTCTGCATATTGTCAAATTGAAAGTATTCATAACTACACAAAACACCGATTCACTCTTCAACTGTGTCAAATCTTTCTATGTGTCGTAGAACCATAGAGTCGTAGATATAAATTTTCATTATACAGAATATTGATTACATATGTTTAAAACTAAATATCTAATAAATATTCAATTATATTTTAAATACAGTTGGTTAGTATTTAGGACAGTTTAAACTGTATGTGATGATACACGTCGTAGCTTTATCGCACTGGAACTCGATGTCACAATCGTTAACCAAAGTAAATATATCTGAAACCTTTCATATTAAAAATACCAATTAAATGATGCAATGTGTTATCAAACAGTCAAACACTTGCTGCTGGATTATATTGGTTGTATGATATAAAGGATATGTATTGTTTAGCAACGGATTCCGAAACCATCCGCATTTTTGCGCATGCGCCGGGCGGAGTTATTTCCATCAAAACAGGGGAAAACTGAAGAATGGAAGGGTGATGTTTGCATTTGACTGAGCGTGATCTAACAAAGAACTCCGGAAATGCGCTCATATGACTCATTGCCTGACACCCCTTTCCGGTGTAAAAATCGTCCAAAAGTGATAGTTTCGGAATCCGTTAAAAATGGATATTTGCTAAGAAAATTTTGAACTGCTTCTGTATAGATGCACCCCTTAAAAACAATTCTTTCTTAACCCATAGGACAAGTTTTGACTAATGGCAGTCTCGGACTTTCTGCTGCAGAGCTCTAGACTCATTTCTACCAAAGATCTGTTACGTCCTTAGTCTCAGGGTTATACTTTCTCTCCCAGGCGTATTATAGAAGTTTGGTTTTTAGTTTAGATTAACAATATTAACGTCCCGTTCGGAAGTATCTCGAGGACTACTTTGGGACGGAAGTCGTAATTTTTAACCGTGTCAGTTCACGAAGAAGACATCCGAGACGGCATCCCCTTTCCGAACTATCACTCCACACCAGCGGGAAGATGTTAGGTCGTCGAAGCCCGATTTAAGGGGCCACAAACCTACATATATGGCGGATCTTAGTGGAGTTGGGGTTCGAACCCAGAACTTTCCGGTCATAAGGTCGAGATCTTACCACCAATCCACGTCGGCAGTGTAGAATCTAGGGCGCGGCTGTGTGAAAGCATACATACTGTCCATTTGACCGCGGTTCAAATTTAAGAAGTCCGTTCCGAGCAACCCCTTTTGTAGCATCGGACGTTAACAATATTAATCTACATCTTCACGTCGAGTAGGTGGTTTTATGGCCATTCGGCTGCAACTCTGGCCACATTACAGCAGTATGATAAATTAAACATATACAGCTTTATAATTCCGAGCCATCACGAATCTTAAAAGTCAAACCAAAATTAAATGTAACAAAATTTCATTGTATACATCTATAACATGAAACAAAACCATCTTATCAGTAACATGACTATAAAATGTTAATGATCTCAAAGGACATTAAAGCATTAAAATAGGTAGTTATAGGATCGAAAGTAATCCATTATTAATCGAAACGTGTTGCAGAACGCAACAAAAGATCGTAAACGTAACTTTTAGATTGCCACAGAATATTGCGTAGAATCGAAATATATAAAAGACTGCCACGATACATTGCGTGTAACGCAGCCATTGGAATCCATTAACTTTTTAAAAATAGAAGTCCAGTTTTCAAATAAATATGTTGGGAATTGCTTATATGCTCTGAAAAGTTTCAAGAAGTTGTTGAAAATACCGATAAAAAAAATAGAGAAATTCCCATTTTTATATAAAAGAACCATTCGACGGAAAAGTGCAGTTTGAGCGGTTAAAATATGGTTTAGAAAAGGTGTTCCATAAACTTAAATCCTAACTATATTTGTTAGCGTTCAACACTTCATTTTTAAAAATCACTTCAACAAGTACAGATTATTCTTTTTCTAGCCAGACTTAAAATTAAAAGTTTTTGAAATATTAGTAAAAGAAAACAAACTTGAATGCACAATTATTAATATACGAGATTTCTTATTCCGATTAATGTTTTGTTTAATTTTTAATTCTTAAAGAACAGACGATAATTTAAATTCTTTAAAAATTATCACAAACAAAGATACAATGGCATTCCATTTGCTGATAAAAGAATATTTGAGAGCCAGTTTTGTCTCTGATGAAATATTAGATAAAATTTGATTGAATCTACAATTAACAGTAGCATTTGTCAGTATCTTTACAAGTAAGTTTGCCATCGCATTATAATCATTTGCTTTTCTTTTAAATAACTATAAATTATTCTTTTGTGTTTATAATAAAATATTAAATAGAATTGAACGAAATCGCCATTTTACATAACACATCTTAATAAAATGCTAGGTGGTTTATTGTAAAGACAAACTTTCAACCGAATAAAATAAAACGTCCAAAAGCCTTGCAGCGTCGAGAAACAAACTAGCTGGAATTTTCTCTCATCGCTATTCTTGTCTACATACATAATATGGCTCGTTTTGAATTAAGCTTGTTTAATGTTAAGAAACAGTAAATGGGTATTTTTAATCTCCTCTATAACCTATTGGATTCAAAATTTCATATAGATATGCGATAAAGATCACATACCAAATATCATTAATCTATGTATATTGTTGCATTTTCGAGTTGCAGCTCTCATAGACATTAACGCCACTCTATATATATATATACCCGAACCTTGAATATATATCCCCTTGGAACGTTAAAGGTTCCCTTCTGATTGGGCCGGTATACGTTGGAGAAATAGACCATGCCTTCAAAGGGAGAATTGGCAGACCTAACACATGTCTCCGGTGTCTAAAAGCTGTGAGTACCATAGACACAATTGTATACAGGGCCTAAGGACTTTCTTGGATGAGTGCAGATGAATGCTTACAAGGCCTAAGGACATTCATTTGAACTGAGAGTCTACGGGCACTTGATTGTCACAAAGATACGCCGATTGAATTGACAATATCATGAAAAAGGCGAACAGGCAGGCATAATTCTAAAAGTGATTCATTTGGAATCAAATAGGTGAAAACGGTGTGGATTCATCAAAATCTCGAACTTGAATTGTTTGACGATTATGAATTTTTCTCATTGTCTGCTGCATATACCAGAAAAGTAATACGAAATTTCTTGATTTTGATTATTATAATGTCTTCTCTATTTCGTATACTTCATATACAAGCAAGATAAGGCGAAATTTTCAATAACTTTTAATCGTGTTACAAGTGAAATGCGCGGAGCTGAATTAGTTTTTGAATCCTCTTTTGCACTTTGTTGAGTATATGACGCTACTCAAGAAAGTAGCGTCATGTACTCAAGAAAGTGCGAAAAGGATTTAAAAATAATTCAGCGTCGTGCATTTGACTTGTATCCCGTGAACAGTCAAATGCGCAATACCGAATTAGTTTTTGAATACTCTTTCGCACTTTGTTGAGTATATGACGCTACTCAACAAAGTAGCGTAACGTACTCAAGAAAGTGTGAAAAGGATTAAAAAATAATTCAGTGTCGTACATTTGACTTGTATCCCGTGAACAGTCAAATGCGCGATACTGAATTAGTTTTTGAATACTCTTTCGCACTTTGTTGAGTAGCGTCATATACTCAACAAAGTAGCGTCACGTACTCAAGAAAGTGTGAAAAGGATTAAAAAATAATTCAGGATCTCGCATTTGACTGTTCACGGGACACAAGTCAAATGCACGACGCTGAATTATTTTTTAAATCCTTTTCGCACATTGTTGAGCACGTGATGCTACAGTATATTGAAAGGCAGCATGCGTTTCAATATTAAATAGCAAGCTCAGCTATGCGAGTGTGATGTCAAGTAAATTAATAAAACCTGAATAGTCTACTCTAAGAGGATGTCAGAAAAAGAGAATAAAAGATTGATATATAAAAGAACCAAAGCCATTCCCACGGTAGTAATAGCAGGGCGGTTGAAAAAAGTCGCCAAATCTGCTGACAGAATAAATTTCCGGAATCGCCTTCGTAAATACGCTAATGCTTCACACATTACAATAGGCAAATATTTAAAATAAATCTTGCGCCAACTTATCTCAAGATGAAGCTTTTAAGCACTTAGAGATTCCAAGCAGAGTTCAAGAAGCCCTGATAAAACAGTTGACATTGTCCAGGAGGAGGATTTCAGCGGTTGTCACCCGAGAACGACTTTCACTTCAGTTTGCCTAATGCAGGCTTCTAGATAAAGTTCAGGAATTCGGAGAGTAACTTACTGTATAATGGATAAACTTTGCAAGAATAAAAAAGTTTATAAAAACTAAGACAACAACACTTGCACTGAGAAAAAGGGCGTGAAGTAAATAAGAGACTCAACTCTCAGTTTTTGAATTATTTTTTTTAGCAAAAAGGAACACGTTGTAATGAAATTTTGGAAAAAAAACTAAATATCCATGGTATAAATTTCATTTCCTACAAATTTTCAATGTGTGGGGGGCAGGTTATGGTTCAGTAAACAGGCCAATTAGTGTAACAATTATTTATTTATGTTTAAGTTACACATGGACAAGTTTACATATATAATTTCAAAATGAAACAAAACATGAAAGGAGAGTTCATTAGAAAGGCATCGGTTGCTCGCTTGGCCTCTACTGGTGGTTCACAGCTCCAGAGGACGCTGCTTCTGCTGCCAGTCACAATATTTACAGTTAGCGTCACAAAGAGCAACTACAAATATTAGTTACAATTATTTCATCGGTTATTACCCGAGAAGTGATTTTCACTTTATCTAGAATCCTGCATTAGGCAAACTAAAGTTCAGGAATTCGGGAAAGTAACTTAGTGTATAATGAAAAAGCTTGCAAGAATAAAAGAAGTTTAGAAATAATAAGGCGACAATACTAACAGAAATAGAAAGGGCGTGAAGCAAACAAAACGTGCATTTCTCAGTTTTCATGTTTATAATTTTCACGTTATGATGGTTTGGTTTATTTGAGGATTTATGGCGCAAGGGCCAGTATTTGGCCATGATGCGCCAAAGAAGGTGATAATATGTAAAAGGCATCAGGTTATGATGGAACTCTGCAAACAAAGGCGAATACTGATTTGAGATCATTCCTCCTATAAATTTCATTTTCTACGAATTTAAAATTTAAATTGGTAGTTGCTCATTTTGAAGTTTTAATTAGCTTGTACGTTAATTTACTATAAGCCACTAATTACGAGAGAAAAATCTTTCAGTGTACAGCTAAACGCAGTTTTCAAGTAAAAGCTCAACGCCATAATGTAGAGTGTTGTCTTCACTCAGTTTTGTGACGTGAATATGTCATTATTTAAGATTAATAAGGAAACTGCGTAGAAAAAAGCATAAAAATTTCATCTAAACTTCAGTCTCCTACTCTATACAATATTCCCACGTACTAGAAATGAACGATATGGATATTGTAAATTATTACGCGCTGCTCAACAAAGTCTAATATATTAAAATTTTCAATTTATTATTATTAATTCTTGACCTATTGATGACAACTATTTATATCATTCTAGTTTTTTTTCTATTTTGCGAGAATATCATGCTACGCTCGAGACGTGGATACGTTAATTTTTTATGAATTATGTTGTAAGATGAGTGTTACAACAAAGGCATGCAAAAATTGTTCTAAAAGTAATAAATTAACCTTTTCAGGGCAAGCTTCTGAATTTAATAACACAAGTAATAGTAGAAGATATGAATCGTCTACTTAGGGTCACCGTTTTAGTAATTCTTTTGTGAACTATACGGAATAGATTAGGTTACGTTACATTAACGTCCCGTTTGAAACAACACGAGGGCTATTTAGGGACGGACCTCGTAATTTTGAACCGCGGTCAGATGACGAGGACGACACCTGAGCCGGCACCCCCTCTCCAAACTTCCGCGCCACACCAACGGGAGGACGTTTGGCCACTGCGTATGATTTAGCGTGCAACAGGCTCCATACACGGCGGATCTTCAGTGGAATCGGGTTTCGAACCTATGACCTTCCAGTCCCGAGGTCGAGACCTTACCACTAGGCCACCGCAGCCTTCTATACGGAATAGAAGAGAATCATTCGTTAATTGTTGAAAAATGGTAGCGAATGTAAATTGAAGCCGCGAACGAACGTACAAGAGCTCTCATATCAACGAAGACAAAATATACTGCTGGCGTTTTAAAAGCAACTTTCTCTCCATCCCTAAGTCCCCCCTTTTTTTTTTTATCCAAAATTGATAAATGAAAAATACTTCGAAATTTCAATTTTTTTCTTTGAGCCATAGAAAACTGCCTAGATTTCTCAAGTTAATACTAGAGACTACCTAAAACTAAGGTTAAAAATCGAAGACAAGTTAGTCAATTTGTTAAATAAATCTCGAATATTGAATACCGTCATTTATTTCTTTACGTCGCGTAATATTTCTGAAATAATCCCGAGTTTACCGTCACGTCAAGCTAAGTTAGCCATTTTAATCTTAATTGTCAGAAAATAATGAATAAAATGTGTATTTTTGACTGAAAGGTTACTTTTTCTGCATGTGTTGTCTACATTTAAGTCGCTCTTTCGTCTTCTTCAATCGATACATTATTTTATTAATGATACTTTAGCTACAAATCTTAGAACCCACAAGATTTGCAATAAAATTTAAGTAGATTAAAAGTGAAACATTTATTGATGGCTTTTTTAATTGCAAATCATGAAATCAATCTAGTAAATTCCATTAAAAATGCAAAAATTTTTGATTAAATAATTATTTCTGTCGCAACTAATTTCAGATATATTTTGATATAGAAATTTTGATTAAAATAGCTCAGAATAAGATCGACACAAAAGCTGAAATCCCAAACGGCAGATCCAATTGAATAACTGAAATAATAGCTTTTAGGAATCATTTTTAATCTTAAATAGTAAGTTATTATTAAACTTCATGGTAGCAGTAAATTCAATTCCATATGAAGCGTACGAATCTATTCTGAAATATATAGATGGGTATTTTTTTATTTGACACACAGTGGGAATATAATTAGAGGAAATAATAAAGAGTCGTCACAAAAATTCAAAATCAATATTTTATATAAATCTACTATATCATTTTTATTTTGTAAATGATAAATAAATTAACCTTTAAGTTCTATAAAACTAAACAAATCAAAGAACTAATAATATTTCTTTAAAATACTAGAAAATCACCCGTCATGGTATAACGGGTGCAATTCATATATTTTCATGACAAGAAATTTTTTTGTTTACATATTATTTACATATTTCTTAATTCAAAAAACTTCTTGGTAAAAATCCGTGTGAAGTATTTTTCGTTGTTTAACAATTTTCCTTGTACTTCAGATATCTTTGTGTAAGTTTTTAACTTTGCCAAAAAATATTATCAAATTATATCATCACGATTGCAATAAATAATCAGACGCATCGTGGCGTCCAAACTATATCAAACGCATCATATGCCACTGACGCGATTTACTTCTTTCTATTAAAAAACGGAAATTAATTTGAAATATATGATTAATATAATTAAAAATTTCTCGGGAAGTATTGATCATAGCGAGATAAATTTATATCAATCGATAGCAAATTTTATTTCACTATTTTAGAGTTGTTAAATTTGAAATGAGAACGACAATTACTTTAAAAAATTTTAAATGACTAACATTTAGGTGCTCTAAGAATGAAATAATGCAGTTTAACGTCTCGCAGTACTATGGCGCGAATTTTATTGTTGGTGACGTCAGAGAGTTGCAGGATCAGTAAGCGACAGATCTGGGCTACTATATTATAAATTATCAATATTTAGATTTTAAACTCCAGGCGCTTTAAAAATTCATTAAAACGCTTAAAATTTT
Organism: Araneus ventricosus; assembly: GCA_013235015.1. Classification (NCBI taxonomy): domain Eukaryota; kingdom Metazoa; phylum Arthropoda; class Arachnida; order Araneae; family Araneidae; genus Araneus; species Araneus ventricosus. The sequence goes on from BGPR01012119.1 coordinate 24,130, forward strand.
ATAAATTACTTCTTGAAAAGTTAAAAATAATCATTCAAATACATCACAGACGACATAAAGTGAGATTGTAGTGACTATTTTTCTAGATGTGAAGCCAAAAATATTCGCTGATAGATAGATGTTTCTCCAGGATAAAATTAATTTCAACTACTTCCATTAAAATCTTTGAAGAAAAAGTTCAGCTGTATCAGTTTACCAACACACAAACGATTAACGAGCATTGGATAGAAAATAAAAAGCAATAAGTTTGGTAGTTAATCGCCAATTATTGGCGATATTTGAGGAGCGCAATTTGGCTTAATAAGGCGGAACATGAAATTCAGACATTCATTTTTATTTACCAAAATAAATTCTGGGAAATTGAATATAATATGCGATTTTTAATCGCACTGTAAGGCTAAATTTTTATTTCCTCTCGACAAGTTCTCCTATATTTCATTATTGATTTTTCTAAGTTTACCTTCCGTCTTCGTATTGGATAATTTATCAGACATTTTTATTCCGATGTTTACCAATATCATTATAAAGGATTTAAATTTTCGTCTGGAAAATACCAATATTATTCTGTTTACATAGCTGTTAAACTATCCGTGGTAAAAAAAATTTCAGAAGATTGAAAATTCTGTTTTCGAAGTGGTAGATTTCAATAAAACGTAAAAAGATGCAACTCAATTATTCGCCTCTCTAGACAGTCAATAGCGCTTGATTTTGTTTGTTTTATTCATTAGAGATGAAGCATAACCCGACTACGAAATCCCATCCCATTTCGCATATTGCTTGATTTGGCCATAATGGCGCTTTTTTGTAAATATTATTCTTATTGTATATAATGCAAGTTAAAAATAAATTAGGGGACACAAATCTACATTTTGATTTCAAAGAAATTGAAATATTTGGTGAACTCAGCGCCGTAAAAACACTAAAATATAACATTTCCCGAAGAATTTAGGCGAGCGTTGTATTTGTTCAATGTCATTCAAGAGTCTGGATGATATCGCTGATGATATCGCTGCGTGATCATGATATCGCTGCGATGATTATTGATTCAAACAAATATTTAATACTGTGACAAATTCGTCTTGTGAGTGTACGTGAATGCAGTCCAATAAGCAGGATTACAAAAATAAAGCTCTTTATTTTACAGGAATTCTAAGCTAAGAAATATAACACAAATATTAAAACAGCACTTGTAAAAATTCACAACAGAGATTACCATTAAATCTCAACACAGCGCTCAAAGGTTTCTTATTAGCTCACCAGCTTGCTTGCAGATCAAAATCCAACTGACTCTTCTTGGCTTGAGAGCTTGCCTTTATACTTTTCAACAGGAAGTGACTTCATTACACAGGAAGTGACATAATCTCTAGAAAGTACACGAAACCAGTAGAAATATGTTGAAAGTTCGAGGTCCTTCTAGAGAATTCCACTTGTCGCCAACTTTGTCGCCAAATTTATCGCCAAGATTAGCATCTCAGGGAAACGAATTTATAGCTTTGTAACAATACTGAAATACAGGTCCAAATACGATATTTTAGATTATTGTGTGTTATTTCGAAGAAAATACATACAAGAGCGAACTAGTCACTCCAGCCTTAACCAGTAAACCAGTTCTTTTCCAGTTAACAGGAACAGATATGGATTGCTTTTCTATCGAACGCATGTCTCTTCCTTGTTGATTAGCGCTTTGGCCATGTATGTAATTGGGATATGCTGAAGATAGACAGCGAAGGGCATTCGCTCTGAAAAAGAACACCGATAGAGTTTAGATCTGATGTCCCACTGGAGCGAAAGATCATCTTAGTAGGCATCATTTCGTAGTAAGGGTAGCTCTAAGCATTAAGGTTGATTTGTCCCATCTGGTTCCGATATTGTGACGTTCTGTGCTTTGGTGTTACTTTAGAAATTAAATTAACCAAATAAGGATTTTATTTGTGTTACAGTTGTAGCGCAAATTTGTGTTACAGTTGTAGCGCAAATTTGTGTTACAGTTGTAGCGCAAATTTGTGTTACAGTTGTAGCGCAAATTTGTGTTACAGTTGTAGCGCAGATTTGAGTTACATTTCAGTCAGTCATTTCAGTACTATTTTGAAAATTATGTAGTCATTCTTAATCAGAATATATATATATATATATATATATTTATAATGCTCAAGTCCAAACAATAATTATAACTATTGAACATGTATGTTAGAAGTTATATACTTCTCGTTTCTAAGTTTGAAAGATTTTGGGGATTTATTCCCCTATTTTTTCGTTTTTCCAACAATTGGTTTTCGCAGAGGGTTGGCGCCACAAAATCTAGATTTAATGCGACATATCAGTTCCCAAGGCTGATAGGCATTTATTTGATTGTTAGAATTCCAATTCTAGGTTGTCTTTTTTCATAGTGTAATAGTTTTTAATCAAACCATCTTTTGTATTTCATTTGTATGATTATTGATAAGGTAATTTGATTTTAATTTTTAGATTAATATTTGCATATATTGAAAATATAACACTTTTGATTAATTGAAATATTTAAAGTGTGTGTGTGTGCTGTCCATTATCACTGTATCTTATTTTTATAGATAACTCCACGCCACTATGTCATTTACACTTTAAATCAATTACTAAGTTGAGAACTTCGAGAAATCCATTTTTAGATGATAAATATACTGCACCAGCGAATGGTTTTTGTTACTTTACACAGTATGGAATACACAATCTTGGTATTTCTATATAACATCAAAGTTAGAATTCATACAATGCAAAAACTACTCAAATTCTTTTGAGTCTCGTGCATCAGTGCACAGATATTTTAAAATATGAATTCTATGCACGTATACGGATATACAAGAAATACTAACATTTCAGAATCGGACTACAAAGTTATATTGAACGGAAAAACTTTTAGATAGTATACGCAAGATGTGTGCACATATTCTCTTTCCATATACGATATTCTAGGAATATTGAAGGGAAAATATACTTATTCAATCTATCTTAAGTAGGTCAGAGAATTCCTTGAGGATTAATGCCACCGACCAGTAAAAGTATTTTGAGCCGGCCTGATGAAGGGAAATCCTTGGATCCGATGGATTCAGGGATGGAATCCATCGGATTACTGAGTATGTTCCTTAGACGAAACATTTCGGCATATTTAACTTTATGATAGAAAATTTAAGCTGTTAATTTAAACAGTAAGCTTTGACAAAATTATTCATCGGAAACTCGAGTTTAAAATGAATGTAAATTTAAATACTCATGCTTATACTGATATAAACAAATCTCCAAATATCTTTAAAAGGGCAAAAGCCATAAAACAGGCCAGTATCTTATAGGAAAACTTTTATCCTATAAACGGATAGTGTTTTCGGAAGAAACTTCAATATCCATTAAAGAAATAGGAAATGGACAGGATCAGATTTCTAGTGGCTTGTTGGAAATCCCATATCGTCAGTTTTTCGAGTGGCAGTGGCTCACCTATATCCACTTTCATGACTTGCAACTTGTCGACGTATATTTGTAACTTTATATTCACTAGTATGTTATCACTATGTAACTATTTGTCGAAATCAGTGCCAAAACATCGGAATTTTCATTTTAGTTTCGAGTTTCATAAATTCCAAAACCTTTTCCTTAAGGGCGTCATAGATATTGTACCAAAGGAAATTTTATCTTTATGGCCTGGTACAACTGGTGTACCAATAAATTATTAGGAGGGACAAAGAGACCCAAGTACCAGTAAGCTATTATGAAAGGCTTCGTATCTGGCGTCTGGCATACCGGACATCAGCTTTCAACTGCTTCTATTTATTTAACAATTTACAAAATTACATGTTTTTTTAGTTAATTCTCAACATTCATATCATTATAATCTTTGGAAATATTTCTCGTTTCGAGAGCATCATTTCATATATTTAGTTCGTAAAATATTTATGGCTTTTTTGTATTTAATCTTTAATTTACTATTTAAAATGCCTGAAAAATATTGTATTATCCTATGGCCAACATTTTACAGTAAAGTTTGTGTGATGTTCTCTCTTTATTAGTAGACGTACACTATATGCCCAAAAGTATCCGGACACTTTCAGATTTTCACATTTTAAAAAATTTCTCCGGAAAGGTTTAACCGACTGCCTTTAAACTTCGACCATGTAAAGAATAGACTGTAAATCACATTTTACATCGAAGATTCGGTCCTGAGGGTAATTACGGGACCGTCAATAAACTGATGAAGACAAAAACTGTTTGGGCTCACCCCGCTTCACAGAATACTGATAGCAACATGAATCTTTCAGAAATGGTTATGTTTGATATGCATAATATTTGCAGGACTTTTTGTAAACTCAGCATAAATATTTCGGAAGATAAAGGTTTTCTTATAAAATCTGAAATTGCCCCGCCTGTTTTTTGCTTATAACATGTAGAGTTTTCTGTTATATTATACGAAACTTACAGAAAAAATGACAATATGTTAGAGAAACATTTTGTAAAAATTTGGAAAACTTTGTGAATACTTCTAGAAATATGAGCATTTTTAGTAAATAATGTTTTACTGCGCATGCGCAAAACATGGCTTGAAAGCTGTGAAAGAAAAATTACGCTATGTTTTTCGTATGCGCAGTAAAGCATCAATTACTAAAAATTCTCATATTTTCTCTAATATTGAAAATGTTTTTTTTTTCCCAAATTTTCATAAAATGCTTCTCTAACATATTGTCATTTTTTCTGTAAGTTTGGTATAATATAACGGATAACTCTGCATGTTATAAGCAAGAAAACAGGCGGGAAAATTTGGGATTTTTTAAGTAAACCTTTATATCTTCCCAAATATTTGTGCCGAGTTTACGCAAAGTCCTGTAAATATTATGCACATTAAGCATAACCATTTCTAAAAGCTTCATCTTATCAGTATTCTGTGAAGCGGGGTGGGCCAAAAAAGTTTCTCTTCATCGGTTTATAGACGATCCCCTAATTACCCTCAGGACCAAATCTTCAATGTAAAATGTGAATTGCAGTCTATTCTTCACACGGTCGAAGTTTAAAGGCATTCAGTTAAATCTTTCCGGAGAAATTTTTAAAAATGTGAAAAACTGAAAATGTCCTGATACTTTTGGGCATATAGTGTATTTGATCCAAATATATTTCAACTATACCAGACAATTCGACTGGAGCTTGTTTTGAATTGCTGCAATACAGATTGTGTTAGTCTCCTTAGTTTGCAAGTTAACTTTGTTCATGTAGTCTGCTTAAAATTTATTTTCTTTTGCCACCATATGAAGAAAATAAACTTGTTTTAAAAGTCAATTATTTTTTAAATGGCAACTTTTCTACCTCTTGTAATATTCTGCAGTTGAGGGCCGTTGTGATGAAATATCTGGTATGCCCGACATATCAAATCTTGAATTTTTCATCTACACTTGAGATTTTATTTATAAGATAATCTTTGCAGTAGTACACAGTATACTAAAGAAAACAAATCGCTTAAATATTTCTTAATTCCAACTGAAGGGGGGCAATCGCTTGAAAAAAAACCAGAAAGAGTTTTTATTCTTTTTCCAAATCAGAATCCCCGTTGAATATAAAGTTTTTTTCTAGCCCGTGATCTAAAGGTTATAAACTTATGATAAAGTCTCAAGATGAAGCAGCAAAAGATATTCAGAACAGTACCAGATTGTGCATAGAACCTCCAAACTTTGGGACAGTATTACATGGACAGCTATGTATGCGAGAAACATTTCTAAGCTAAAAGCAGTAATTCAGTATGCCGAGAATTAGAAATTTAGCAGGGTTAGTTATTCAGAAATGATATGAACATCGGTGTTAGCCTACCTTTTCTATCTTTCCGGGGAAACTCGCCTTCCTGGCAACTCTATAAGGCCAAAGATGTTAAATACGCAACACGAAAGCTACACAAATAATTGCTGAGCACAGACCTTCGAATAGCAACCTATATTAACTAGAACTAACACAACATTACAAAATATTGAACATTAGGAATTAGTCTACATAGTGAGATTACATTTCTCAACATTAGAGTCGACGTGGCTCACGCCGGCTCACAGCGACCTCTAGTGCAACAGTCTATTTATAACGAAAAAGTCACGTGATACCGTGAAGTTCATTCTGTTTTGAACAATTTCTACTTATCTCTTCTGATCTTGAGAAAAATCTTAATGGACCTTATGCACAGTTTGGGTTCGAGAGTATAGAAAAACAGCTGTGGAGGAATAAACAAAACGATCGACCTATAAGTGACTCAGAAAGAAAAGCAGTTCTGAGTCAGCTGTTTAAGACTGACCATTGGCTGCCGCCGGCAGGTCACGTGTCGGAGTATGTGACGTCACATGCATAAGGTCCATTCCAGGAGAGTGATGGGGACGCCGAATCTCATTTGTAGTCCTCAATTTGAGACTTAGTTGTCAATTTTTTTTCTTCAATTGTAGACAAAGCGGCTTTATAGCAAGCATACGTTACAAACATACCTTTCTACTAAACCAATCTAATCTTGAGTTTTGGAACTTTTCTATTGAAAAAAATAATATCGCGGAGATGGAATCTATGCAGAAATAAATCTCACCTCATGTCCAAATTTATAAAGTACTTCAGTTGATGCTATAGATGAATATTCACACTAAGTTTTCGTTATCCATTAGATTACTTCTAGGTTGAAATATTTGACCTTTAGAGATTAATTGCCTTTGCAACCATTATAGGATATTGGTAGGTTCACACATCATGGACGGATCATGAATCTACTCGTGTAAGTTGGGTAAAAGATTCACACGATAACACGAATTATCTCGTGTTCCATCCGTAAGAGATGGCACGAACAAACACGAGTAAACTCGTGATCCTTCCGCAATTTTCCTTGTATTCCGAATTCGAGACAAGTTTCACAAGTGTATGTATTCTACAGGTAATTAAGGGGTCTATTCTGGTACCCCCGGTTGGGTTGGGTTCCGTTGTTAACGTGCGAAACCCAATCGAACTCCCAACCCAACCGGGGGTACCAGAATAGACCCCTAAGTCTATCATCAGGAACCAAATAATCTTATGTTGTTGGAGTGTCAAGATTTTCCGGGATTCGTGTTTCCCACGCTTTCTGACCATGGTTCAAAATTACTAAGCATTATAAAACATTCATAATTTTAGTGGGCCTTGTGACCGAGTCCCGGCTTCAGGATAACGGAATGGAGACCCGATTATACTGAAAATCCGCCGCATGTGTAGGATTGGTGCGCATTAAATTTGCTGTTGTGAGTCAAACTTCTACTCACTGGTGAGGCTTGAAAGCTTGGAGCGGAGGTGACGGCTCAGGTGCCATTCTCGTCATGTATCGAAATTGTGATTCCTGTCCCAAAATAACTCTAGTTAAACTTCAAAACGGGCCATTAATCTAATCAATCCATAACTAAGCGAACTATATAATTACATCAGAACTAATAAATGTAGGTAATAATGATATTTACTTAACCATTTACTGTCAAAAACGTAAATACATTTATCAAACATTATAGGCATGGCACCATTGTTATTCAGAAAAAAACTTATAAACAATTATTTCCCCTCTTTGGGTACATACCACAAAAAGAAATGATCTAACCTTCTTCCTAAACACAAAGACTATCTCGAAAATTACCTCACTCTTTTCTAGTCAGATCAGGAAGGAATATGAGCCACCCCCAAGGCTGTTCCCTCCCCCGACTCACTTACCTAATGAAGCACTATTCGACATTTCCTTCACATCTTCGACAGCTCACAGCATCTCCTGTTTTACGTCAGAATGGTTACGGCTTGTGGCAGTTGCTTCTTTTTTCATTACTATCTTTCATCAGCGAATTTTCCCACTCGTAGTTTTCTCCGCCTTTTGCTTGTTGGCCTTCCGTGTAGGTGGGTGAAGTGTTATTAGTCAGTTAGTTAGTAATCCCGGGTGGTTAGGTTAGGTTAATGTGATTAAAAGCTTTCAAAAGAGGAGGCAAATTGTTGGATTTTTAGTTTGGTGTGTTTTCGCTGTTTGAGTAGCGAATGACGATTATGTCAACAATTTATTAATGGAATATATAGTGCCTCAGTTTAATTTGATTTAAAAAGAAATTTCAATATAAATGTTTTACCAAAAGTTCAAAAATGTAGCGGTGGTTCTTATTCAAATTGATCTAGCAGATCCAGAAAAGACCACGAGAGAAGGGCATTTGATAACAAGGACAAATGGCATTTTCTGTTGGTCAAAGCGTCCTTGCAGCATCTAAATATCACATGACTTCGTTCCAGTTGCGTTCCTGGTAGGTTATCTTCCTGGAAGACTTTAAGGGATAACTGGCCGACATTTGTTTCAAATGGATGGAAATCAGGTAGTCCTTGAGCGGCCAGTCGGATCGCAGTGGCCAATGGACCTTATGCACCCTTTGGGTTCGAGAGTATAGAAAAACAGCTGTGGAGGAATAAACAAAAGGATCGGCCTATAAGCGACTCAGAAATAAAAGGAGTTCTGAGTCAGCTGTTTAAGACTGACCAATGGCTGCCTCCGGCGGGTCACGTGTCGGAGTACGTGACGTCACATGCATAAGGTCCATTCGTTACTAAAGATATCATTGGTAAACCATTTATGGAATAATACTGTTTAAGAGCAGAGCCAGAGGATAGAACCCAAAACCTTCATCCACCGATTCATATTTGTCAGTCTCGTCTTAACCCACTAGTTACAATTGTAAGCGGCTAAAACTATGAATACGTAGAAAGGGTTTATGGCATTGCAACATTGCTGCACGCTAAATGTGTTACTTTACAAAAAAAAAGATGTATCACAAACTATACGTAGTTACAGCAAAACCTAGACAAACGTAACTTTTGTACGCGGCATGGTTTTATCATAGAGTGAAAAAATATTCTGATGTAGTTTTTGTACCTTTCTTAAGTGAAAGTGTCAATATTTTTCTTGGTATATGAGGTTCACACAAGTGAGTTGAGAACGAGTGGCCTGGTGTCCCGAATCTTGACTTTTGGGACCAGAGAGTCAGGGATTTGGAAACTCAGTTTTACCTATGACCTTGGTGCATGTTAAATCAGTAGATGTCAATTGTCTTTCTACTGGTTTAATGCACATGTTTCGAAATTTCGGTGTCGGTTCACGCGTCATCCTTCTCATTCGACCTTGGTTCATAACCAGTTCCGTCCCCAAATAACACTAGCGTTGTTTAAAATCGAAACATAAATCTAACTAAACTAAACATTCAAACACAGACTATGCGGTTCTAGTTCTTCAAGACTTACAGCAAACAAAGAATTTCACATCACATGATGAACATAAGTCTGGAGCTAAAACAGAAAAGCAATGACTTATAATTCTTTCAGTGTTAAAAGCACCTTTATTCAAAATCCTCCTTGCTAGAGAAGAGAATATTTCAGCAAATACCCGGTTAAATAATTACAATTTCGTTAGAAACCAATGATTTGTAATTTCATATTTTCCTAGCTCCTTCAGAATAACGAAATAAATAAAAGTCGTAACAATACATAAACAAAAACAAATCCTAGCAGAATTGAGAAATGGCTACATCTGCTGCTGCCTTCTAAACCAATTCCGAATTGTTAATGGAAATTCCATTTTCCTGCGCAGTTCCAGCAGAATGATTTTAATACGGAATGCAAAACTTGACAGTAAATGCGTTTACCTCAAAATAGCTCTGTACAAATGACTTTAAAAATGCTTGGAATAAGCTTAGCTAAGCGAGCATTCTAGTCAAAAGATAGTCTTTTAAGCAGAAAAATACTAACAAACTTCGCTCTGGGTAGAATTAAAAGATTTACAGTTTTGTATTTTGTCGGAATTTGAAAATACTTCGGTTGTATTTTTTAAAAAAATATATCTCTTCCTAAGCAATAGCAACGAAGAAACAAATGCACGCACATAAAATAATCCCTACTTCTTTACAACTCGGATTTTTATTCTGAAAAATCTAGATCTTTTAGAAATGAAATGTATAAAGAACAGAAAAAAAATCGCTTTCGAATGAAATACTTTTCAAACGTACTTAGAAGTCGTGTTTTCAAAAATAAATAAGACATTATTTTATGTTTCTCAAGGTCTGATTTTGAAAGTTTCTAAAAAACCTTAAAAGGGCAAGTTTTTATAATGTTTGTCTTTAAATACTGAATATTTAAAGCAACAAATTATTT
>BGPR01012120.1:0-19249 GCA_013235015.1 Araneus ventricosus
TCTCCAAATCACGTGCATTTTATTTCACCATTTCGAAGACTTTCATTAGTATCTTCCATTTAAAAAATGCAATAACGAGGGATAAACAGGAACTCACCGAGCAAACTCATTCATTTTTCGCAAGAGATATTCGACTCTGCCCTCGGCCCCAAATCGGAAAAACTTGAGACACTTCCTGGCCCAGGGGAAAAAGAACTGCCAGGCCGCCTGTCCGGCATTGGCCGAAAACTCGCTGATGACTCGGTCCAGCAGGATTCGGTCCGGATCGTCGTAATTCATCCGTCTTCCATAAATGAGGGAAGCAATGTTGTTGGACATGCTGGGAGCCAGTAAGGGTCGGACGAACATGGAACGGCCCTCGGATTCCTCGAAGTGCTCCAGAACTTCGTTGATTTCTTCCTAAAGAAGCATTAAATTGCTTTTAATTTTATGAAAATGTCTTCTGAAACATAACATTTAGTTTCTGTTAATTTTGTAGGAACTGTTAGCTGATCACAACTTTGCATTTTATAATCTTTAAGACAGGAATTTTTTTATATATTTATTAATGTTATTTATTTTCATATCAAAATATTTCACGGCGAATTTTCTTGGTCGAATTTTGAAACACATGGCAGCACAGGGTTCTGTTTGCAAATATAGCTACTTGTGATTTTCGTAAAGCAGTATGCCAAGTGACATCTCGGAGTTAACATCGGAGTTGTTGTCATTTAGTTACATCCTGGTTGTAAGATACTTACAATAGATGGCGTTGGTGCGAACGCCTACACACGGAAATCCAGCCCAAACCGGAGCTGACTCTGACTCTCTTGAAGAATGTCGTCGTCACTGTTATGTCCAGCCTTTCTATGATTAAATGTCATTGTATATTAAATTGCTGTCTGCACTGAATGATGTTTTCAATATCATCCCGCATACATACCAAAATCTACTACTGGACAAAGAAAAAAAATTGAAATAACAAATGACCAGAACTTTTATTTTAAACTGGGCGAAACGGTTGCATCGTTACTGGGCGAGTTAGAACATTTTACATACTTTAGTTAAATTATGATAAACGATATCTTAGGGTTCTGTTTACAAATATAGTGACTTGTAATTTTCATAAAGCAGTGCGCCAAGTGACATCTCGGAGTTAACATCGGAGTTGTTGTCATTGAGTTACATCCTGGACAAAAAAAAAGTTAAAACAAATGACGAGAATTTCTATTTTAAACTGGGCCAAACGGCTACATTGGAACAACAACTTACGATAAACAATAACTTAGAAACAACAATTCTTGCACAATGTTTGAAATATCAAAAGCACAGAGGTCATGCTGATGGTATTCATCGACATCAGTAGTATTGTTTCGAAAACTAACATATTTACTTTTGTTTATTAAAAAAATAATAAAATAATGATTGCATATTAATTCAGGAAATAATCATCGTTTCATTTATTTGCATATTAGCCGATTTCAATTGAATCTCTTACGCATGATTTGATTTTCATGGTTCCCTTGACAAATTAATTTTAAATTTCAAATTGTGATAGACATCTAACCCATGTTCGTTCAGTAGCATTCGTACTTGTTCTGTGAACGTCCCTAAAATAGTCAAGTAGCTGTCCGTGTCATGGAACATTTAATTGAAAATTTCCAGTGCCAACTTCTCTTTCTTATTCCTCGTGCAAAATATGCATTTGATTTCCACATTAAAATGGCGCGGCACTTTTTACGTCCAGCAGCATATTAGCTGAATTAAAACATACTGATAAAAAGAATTAACACATAGAATTAAACATTAAAATATTACCTTATCATTCAACAGTGGAAGAGAAACATGCAAAAAAATATTTGTTTAAACGAAGAAAACAATTTGAATTTCATTGCAACAATGAAAAGTATCGTTGTAAATTATGTCTAAAAATATTTTTTTAGATTTATTATTGTACAAATTCAAAATTGCACAGCAACTTAATTAATATCATTAAAAAGGTAATGTTTTGCACTTTCAGATGGTGTAAAAATGATTTTTTTGGTGTAATATTTTCATAAGTCATCAACCCCTTAAGAGTCGCATTTTCTTTACTATCTAATGAGATGACCCCTCCTGTTTTGGAAAGGGGCTGTCTTTTTCATTCATCTAAGAAGGCATAGGATACTTGAGATGCTGATGTAATTCTACGTAATTTTTGTGTCTAATTATAAAGCTAATTAATGATTAAATTTTAATTTATAAGCCTAAAAATGCGATAATTCAATGCACGTCAATATGATGGGTCGCGATGGTTGAGGGGTTAAGGAAAAATCTCTAAATTTCGCTTAATTTTTAATGAATTGAAATTTCAAAAAAGCACTCCGAGGTGCACTCTCCCACCCTCGAAAGTATGTTTGTGCCAAATTTCGTAGCTCTAAGTCAAGTAGTCTGCCCTGTAGAGAGCCAACACACACACATTCGACTATGAGCTTTTTTTAAAAAAAGAAGCTTCGATATACAGGTATTCAGGCCTTAAATATTTGCATTTTATACTGATGTAAATGATTTTAATATCAAGCACAATTAAGCAAATAGGTAAATTTCTTACTTTCACCATGTCGTCAAGCTTTGATTTTCCAAATCCCAAATCTCTCAGGACCCGTAAGGAAAATCGTTTCTGCTCTTTCCAAGGTAGTCCAATAATTGCTTGTGTTTCTGAATAACACATTCATGCTTCAAAAATGTGAACAACGTAAAAATGCAACATACATTATCAATGCACTATTATTTGCAGAGAATTAAGGTAAGTTATTTAAGGTGTACGCAGAGAATGCACTGGCATCAGCGACTACGAACAGTGTTTAGAGTGAAATGGTCTACCACTTGCAGACCTGCCAACCTCCAGATTTGAAAAAGAAGGAGACGTTTTCAATTATACATAAACGATCACAAATGCGTAACAGGGCCAACATTTACTTTATTTAACTCATGTACAAATAAGGTAGAGGGGGCCTAATGAGACAATCTTTTATTTTGGCTAAATTTTTCACAACATTTTATTATTTTTTTTTACAAAATAAATGAAAACGTATTGATTTTTAAAAATTGCTTAGCTGGGTTTTATAATAAACTGATCAGTTTTTTAAAAGACACTTTTTTAGTCCTCACTCTCCCATATATATTTTATATCTAGACAGTATTACCAATATAAATTATTGACTTACTTATATATTTTTTGTACTTCAGAGCTTTAATTTATGGATTTACATTTCTTCATATATATGCATTTCTTAATTCTAGTTTTTTACATATTTACAGTTGAGTTCTATTTACAAATAAGTCATATTTAAAATTGCATAATAATGTACTTTACTCCTTTAAAGAAGAAGTTGTTACAGAATTTGCAGGAAGCAATTGAAAAATAACACATGTAAGTGATACAAAATGCATACGATTTATCATTATTCGAAGCGATAATAGACGAATATTCCTCGGAATAGGCCTAGGTAAATACAGTCTGGTATTTCTTTTTAGATTCTTTCAATGACGTCAGATCTCGACTGGTGGGAAAAGAAATGCACGCACAAAAACATTAAAAAAATATTTCGGCGATAACCCTAACACGACACGACAAGATCGGCAGAAGAGACAAATTCTCCCTGTTTCCTCCCTAGCGCGCTAAACAGTCAAAGCAGCGCATGCGCCGAAAACCCATGGCGATAGTCACTAATCAACAAGCCTGGACATGGTACTGCGGCACAGAACTGATGAAGAATCCGTACCGGAATGACGTCACACATTCGAAATTTGAGGAGAAGGTGGTCGCAGCAAGCGGTGGATTTTTCTTTCCGCCACTCTTTTACTGCTTTTTTCTATTATTACTATTTATTTGCTCCGATTTCTCGAAAATGCTAAAAAGCGGGAGGAAATCAGTGAGAATCGGGAGGCGGGTGAAATTGTTAAAAAGCTGGAGACTCCCGCCAAAAGCGGGAGAGTTGGCAAGACTGCACTTGGATACTGTCCGTGTGTCCAACCAGTGGCGACTCGTGTTATGTAATCTTGGGATACTGCAACTTGTAATCCTTCACTGCGCAGTAATGCATATTTGTACCACTTACATTTTTTGTCTTTTCTCATTAACTTTTAGTAGTTTTATACTTAATAAATAAACATAAAACTTTTTTTCTTCAAAAATATGTAATTATATTAACAAATTAATTTTATTTAAAAAAAATTAAACTCGAAATTTGTGTTCAGTTCCGTTTCTGGTATTGCTTATTACATTTCTAAAACTCAACACAGCTGCGTTGAACATTGAAATGACAGTAAAGTATACAAATAAATATTTTCTTATTAATTAACAATAAAAAATGTTATGGCAATACAGCTGCGTTGAACATTGAAATTCCAGTAAAGTACACAAATAAAATATTTTCTTATTAATTAACAATAAAAAATGTTATGGCAATACAGCTGCGTTGAACATTGAAATGACAGTAAAGTACACAAATAAAATATTTTCTTATTAATTAACAATAAAAAATGTTATGGCATAACTAATATAAAAATAACAGTAGGCAAATACTAATCATTAAAAATTAATCAATTCTTCTTTTTTGGTTTCCACTGAAAAGATAAAAGAAACGTTTGCCTATCCCGATTAATATTATGTGAGCATCAGAAAATATTTTATTCTTTTTTTAATGTTGAAAGGCAAAGTTCCAGTGCTGATGCAGTAACAGAAATTCCCAAGATGAAAAAAAAGATTATCCCATTACATATATTTTAGATAGATCTAATAGATAATTTAAAATGGAATAAACTTATCAATATTCATTAAGAAATCTTGTTCCTTGAAGCGAACCGTATTTTATTCAAAATCGAAGCTTCTTAAACTATGAATTATGATCTCGAATAGGATGTTAGAGAATATTGGAGGTCACAAAAATTTTGAAAACATATTTGTATCACGGAAAATTTCTCGTATGTATTTCATCAGCACTTATAACTGAATATTATCGAGGAACCCTTTGGATTGCAAGAAATTTCATTCAAATTTAATTACTATGAAAAAACGTTTTAAAATAAATTTTTATTTATCGTTAATTATCTTCATTTCCTTACTAATTTTGAAAGTTCTGGCTTGCGAAAAAAAAATTCCGCGGCGAAGAAAAGTTGAAAACTTAGTTTCTAATGTCACGGGAACTGTCGGCTTCGACAGTACCTTTTCAGATTAAAAACATCGTAATGGAAGCCTGCGCAGTTTCACTGCGCAGGCGGAATTCGGAGCTGGAAGGATCCACAGTTCTCGTTTGAGAAGTTACTTTTTCCTTTTTACATAATCTTCGGAGAGTGAAAAAATAAGATAGGGAACTTAGTTTTCTGCCTCAGGTTTTCCTCGCGTTTCATTTGAAGTAAAATGTCGTTAGTTTGTTGATAGATTTAAGTATATAAATGCGAAATAAAATAAATTGATTAAAGAAAAAGTTGGAAGTTAGAAAAGTTGGATTAAGGAAAAAGCTGTGGGCGCTGCAGTACTACAGTCCCTATACACGAACCGCCCCTGTGTCCAACACAAGCAATTACTACGCACTCAAACAAAACTTTAAGCCTCTTCTGTGTCGTGACAAAAAAAATTTAGTTCCTATTATATATTACAAGGAATTTAGGGACGTTTGAAATCAGGGCAATTATTTTGAACTACCTTGTAGTTTAACCCTTTCAAGACTGATTTTTTAAAAATTGCATTGACTTTAATATACTTAGATGTTTCGCCAGTTTTGAAAGTGTTACTTTTTTTTTTCTTCTTTACAATAAGTAGAATATGTAAGTTTGAAAGCACTCTTACCAATTGTTTCTTTGTTCGCTTCGAATGCTGATTCCGGTGGTCTTCCCATAAATGCGTCTTGAGAGAAGGCTTCTTTTATTGACGGGAAATCGTTCAGGACTATCACTGACTGACTTCCTAATTTTAAACTGTGAGGAAATAGAAAAAATAATCCATTATTGCTTAACAGATTACACTCGTAATTTAGATTCATCAGAAATAGAATCCTCTTGATAAATGAACCCGTCAATGAATCCTTTTGATAATTTAAATATATATTTCTATTTTATAATTAATGATTTCAGTAAAGATGGCCTCAGAACATACATGGATTCGATATATTAAGGTAAAACGTTTCATTAAGAAGGGAATTATTAAGAAGAATAAATTATAAATAATCATAGCTGCTACAAAAAGAAAAAAATCTTTTACTTTACATTGTAACAAAATGGTCAAATAACAACTATGATTTAGGAGAGTTGTAACGAAACGATGATTTATGGTTGCAGGTGAAATATAACACAACATTCTACGACTAGTGTCAACCATCTGAGGAATGACAATGCTTCTCTGTGCAGGTGTGTTCTAACAAAGCTTAGCGGGACAGAGGCGCCAAAAGCGTCCGCAGACGCGACGATAATTGCTGGAGACCAGACAAGACCACAGGGTTCTTAAAAAGCTTTGATTGACAATGTCGCCTACATGAAGGGAGCTGGTCAATTCAAAGTAACGAAGCGTGGATTTGATGGACGATGGATAACATTTACCTTTGTAGGAAAAGTGCTAACGAGGGAGACATAAATGTGGGACTTTTGCAGGTGGTAGAAAGGAATGTCACCTGGCTAATGAGGACCCGGATCAGTACATAAACGGGCGGATTTCGTTTGTCGGGAGGAGTTGAGAGTTGGACCTCACCTACGCTGGTGAGCGTCAAGTTTGCTTCGAATCGAGACTCGGCAGTACTCCCATCAGGGATTGCGAGTTCTGATATTTACGGATAGACCCGGTCCTCGGGCTCATCTCGTAGGAGTTTACATTGAACTCCGGAACTTAATTGTTTTTTCCAGCGCAGTGCAGGTTGGTTCGCGAAATTACTTAACTACTCGACCAAGAGTTACAGTTCCTCCCTTCGAGGTCATTTTTATTGATTTTTGTACATAAACATTCTAATCTAGAAAATGTCTTATTACAAATGTATATATATAAGTTAGCTGTAAATAAATTCGGAAAGACTACTCCTTGTCTGAAAACGCCTCGAATTTGCTCAGCCATCAAACCGCGGCCATCGGCCGTGACGTTACAACATACTTAAACATATTATATATTTGAAAGTTCTTATTTTAAGTGTAGCTACTCAATGTTTCAACTTCAACAATTTAATTCAAATATTCAATGACGACTTCCCTTCGATTTCTCTTCTATTTTTTTCCAGTTTGCAGTGTTCATCTGAAAGCACACTGCTGTGCTGGTAGGAAATTCGCGAAAATGCTGATTCAGCAAATTAGACGCAATTATGCATCCCAGAAATTGTGACAGGTGCTTTGCCTCCTGTCTTGGTGGGAACACTTAACACCACAGCATACCCCCGAACTCGGAGCCAGGACGGCTCCCTGTCGGTTGGTTGGGCATGCGTGAAACTTTATTGAAAAAGCCAGAGCAAAAAAAATTATATATAAGAATACAAAAAAGAGGACACTTAGAACAAAATAATATAATATTTAGTAATTTAACTGTTAGTTCTTTCAAGTCTTTGTGTTGTTGAATTTGAGCGGATGGTGCCTTATGTAAGGGAGAAGAGAGAAGATGAGTGAATCATATGGCTAATTGGCTAGCCATCATATAATTATCGATTTCTCTTCTCTTTTTTCCAGTTTGCTTTGTTCATCTGAAAGCACACTGCTGTGCTGGTAGGAAATTCGCGAAAATGCTGATTCAGCAAATTAGACGCAATTATGCATCCCAGAAATTGTGACAGGTGCTTTGCCTCCTGTCTTGGTGGGAACAGAAAGTGTTTAATTATATCGGTGGATTCTTAAGTGAGTTTTTCTTAATTAATGTAACTGAAATATGGGCAATCCTGATGGAAGAAACTGATTTAGATTGATTAATCTCCGTTTGGAAGCTACACGAGGGCTATCTCGGGAATAAATTCGTAATTTTGAATCGTTGCCAAATGGCGATGACGATATCTGAGCCAATACCCCTCTAGATCTACCCCTTAGCACCAAAGGAAAGACCATTGACGCTGGACAGATTAACGTGCAGCACCTGTCCTGCACACGGTGGATCTTCTGTAGAATCGGATCTTGAACCTACGATCGTCCCATCCTAAAACTGAAACTCTGCCACGAGGTACCGCAGTCTGATTAAAGAGACTAAAGAAATGAAAATGCAGCGTGTATACTTTAATAATCTGCACTCTCTTTGCCCAAAAATGATCGCCTTATATAAATCTATGTACCATGAGCGCTTTAGTAACGAATCACTCGATGAGGCCGAGATGAGTATTGCGGGCTGTCCTTCCCTTCCTTCGAACGAAACACAAATGTGTGTCAATTCCAGGGGTGTAATGGAACCGGAACGTCGTTCCAGAACCGCTTATTTCGCGAGAAATAAATAAGAAAAAAATGTAAGATACCTCTTTTAAACAGCGCGATCTTTGACTAATCCTTACCCTCGAAAATATGATGCATATTTCAGATTAATAAAAGTAATAAGCCACTAGAAACTGCTGTCAGAAAGGGGTTAAAAGTATTAAGGTTGCAATAATCAAATTGTATTTTATGTTTTGATTCTGAAAACTCATGATATTTTCTATATCACCGAAGTCAGAGAGATCCGGCACTGCTTAATTTACGACTACACCACTGGTCGATTCCCTCTGAAAATTCTCCAGGAAAGCTTTCTACTTTCATCTATAGGAACTAAGCCAGATTTCCACCTCGGGTGCTACCTAGGTGCTTCGGAATGCTTTGAACAGCAGAAGCAGTCATACCTCTCCTTTGTCATGAGTTCTTGGCTAATTATACTAGACCAGGTATGGTTAGTTAACAGCAACAATGTCAATGTAAAAATCGAGGGAAAGATTTTTGTGTAAAGAAATTTTCTCTCAAGAGTAAAATACTTTCAAATGAAGAATATTCTTTTTTAAAATAATTAAAATTTTAATTTTTTAAATTGTATAAAAGAAATTACTTTACATAAAAAAGAAAAGGATCAGGGTTATTCCTGACCTAAAACAACCTTTGTCTTATTCTTTCTTTCTAAAGTTGCCCATATTTTCTCAGGGTAAGTTTTTTATTTTCCCCTTTTTTTTTTCTTTGGTAAAACATTCAATAACTTGAATTTATTAATTTTTAATTAGGATTAATTAATCACAAACATTAGCAATTTAGTTTAAATTTCCATGCTAAAAGACTTTACTTTTTCAAGTAAAAAATGTAGTAAGTAGTTTTATGAAACTATTATTAAATTATTCAAAATTAACTCAAACAAAACCCAAAATTGTTCTGATGCAAATAATAATGCAAGGATGCAATGTAAGCTTAAGCCCCCCCCCCCATGCTTATATTTGCTCAAAATATAAGTAGTTAATTGTTCAATTTTAGAGCAATCAAAACAAATAAATCGTTAAAAATATTAGAAAAAAATCGCAACTCACCTGAACACCGGGCCATAAATTTTTGCTAATTTCTTAAGATCTATATAAGGTTTAGAAGTCATATAAGGAATATATCCAATAATGGGCCATCCTTTTGGTCCTGGTGGCGTTCGGTCATTTTTTCTCTTCAATGACCATAAAATAACCAGCAAAACTGTAAAAGTCAGAATGACGAGCGAAATAATTTCCATCTTTAATTCTTTCCATGCAAAGCCAGAATAAATCGCTTTTGGAAAATGTTGCCGAATAAATGCAATAGATAAGATAATCTTATGTTGCGAGTCTAAGATTAGGAGCAATTCGCTTTTTTGTTGATAAAGACCCAAAGTTGCCGATGATGTATATCATTTATCTGAACTTTCATGCTTTGACAAGAAAAAGGAGTCGAACACTGGAAGAATGGCGAGCATTTCAGATGAAATTAATGACAGTTATTTTAGTATTTGGAATCCAAATTTACATGTAACTTTCAATCATTCCAAAAGTTACATATGCTTCCATCAGTTACTTAAAACGGGACAAAAAAATCAACAATACGCATATATCTAAAATCATATAATTCACTCTGTATACATAATAAAACAATATAACGATTATTCACCTTCTTGAAGAAATACAGGGTTATTATACAAAAGTGGCACTAGTCTCTGCCCGACGAGGAGTCACGATCTGCCCGACAGGGGGAGCACGACTTGCTGTACGGGGGGGAGGAGTGTAATGAAATTGGTCTCATATTTTCGCCAGATCTTTATTTATCTACTAGTTGAATACCCCGTTGAGTGAACGAGGTGCAAAAATTTTTCACGACGGGTGAGGGGGCACGGCATCCCTTATAGGGGGGCTTTGCCCCCAATTTCCCCACAGGCGCCACCCCTGTTATTATAATTAAGGTTCTCCTATTCAGAAGGCTTTAGAGCCTGTTCTATGGCTCCAAACGAAACAAAATTTCTCTAGAATGTAAAACAAGTGATACGCTCTGTGAGAACAAGAAAAGTAGTGTGAGGTGGCGCTCTGTCTTGCATAAAAACGTTCAGAACTGAATTTCGGCAGCGTTTTTAGTTAAACTTTAAAAAAAAAACAAATTCGACCGAACTATTCAATTTTTCTTCAGTAATAAAAAATATCTGCAAAAATTACCTCAGGTACTGGCAGAACACCGCCTATTGACGGAAATTTTAACTTAATTTTTTTTTCGCCGGTTTTGCCAGTTTGCTCCAGACGAAACAAAATTTCACTAGAATTTGGTTCAAGGGATGCTTTCTATGAAAATAAAAAAAGTAGTGTGAGGTGGCGCACTGAATAAAAACTTTCAGAACTGAATTTCGGCAATATTTTCAGTTAAACTTTAAAAAAAATCGAACGAACAATTCAATTTTTCTTCAGTAATAAAACAACTTTCTACAAAAATTACCTCAGATATTGGCAGAGCACCATCTATTGACGGAAATTTTAACTTTTTTTTCATTTTTTGCGGGTTTTCACAGAGCGCATCACTTGCATAGCGTACTAGGGAAATTTTGTTTCGTTTGGAAGAACCGGTTTTAAGGCCTTCTCAATAGCCAAACTTTAATTTTAGCAACCCTTTACATGTGTTCCAGTCATTATTTTTCAGAAAAAATAGAATCAGAGTTTCTAGTCTATAGTTTCTACAAACGTATGACACTAGAAATATGACTTCCAAAATTATTTTATTCAGTTTAACAGATAAATGGCCGTCTCAAGCACTTGTGGAGATTCCAATAGTATACCCCTTTGCACTCCGAAATATAATAAGATGCATAATTAAACGCGTGTGAGTGTAAGGATTGATTTAGCTCTTTAGGAAACTGAAAAATACTGTTATTAATTTGTTTTAATTCCGAAAAAGTAATCTGTGTGTTTTTGCTATTATATGGTTTTCATTTCATTTTCGCTATCCAACATGAATGTATAAAAGATGTATCGTTCAGAATGTCGCGTCTGACTCAACATAAGAGTGCAAAGGGTTAAATATTTATAAATATCGAATCGAATTTTATATCGAAATTTAGAATCGATATCAATAGTAAGTAGGGTCTCCCAAAACAATTGAAATGGCTAAACATCGGCTTGGCTTGGAATTTGCAAAGTGGTTGTGTAAATTCTGGGACATTCTTTCCTGTTTCTCCACTAGAGCAGTCTCTAGCTTTCGAATTTTCAGAGGAGGCTTTCCAGAGAGCCCATCATCCTAGAGCGTCCCTATGCTTTTTTGAATTCAGGTCTGGTGAACATGCTGGACACTCCATACGTTGGATAACCTACTCCAAAGGTCAATCTCCAACAAGACCAGCTCTTTGACATCGAGCTTTGTTCACTAAAAATGAACATATCGCCGATAGCTCCAGCATAAAAAAAAAACAAAAAAAAACTTTTTCAGAAATTTCTACCCATCAAATTACTATTCTGGGTGATAGAAACGTCTGCACTTCCACTTGTATTTATTCCTGCCGAAACCTTCAGACCACAGCCTCGATTTTGTGAATTTCCACCACAAAATAGAGATTATTTCTCACACTGAGTGAGTGAGGACATTTGACCCACGAAGTCTGATTTAACGTGCACCTGGCCTACATACACAATAGATTTTTAGTGGAATCCGGTTTCGAACTTAGTCTCTCAAGCGCTGAAGCCGAGTCCTTACTACTAGGCGCCCGCTGCCTTCTTGCTGTGAAGGGAACGCAAACAAATGTCTACTGGCATATAAACCATACTGATGCATAACTATTACAGGGATTTCGTACAGTTTGTGTCGACACCTCTCGTCCTTTAGCCCAGAATAAGCTCCTTTGCATAAATATATATGCAAAGGGGCCTATTCTGGGCTAAAGGACTGAAATAGAGCAAGATATATATATATATTTAAACCATTAAAACTCAAAAGACATTTTCATCAAATACACCTATTAAACCCTCATATAAAATTAAATATAATAAGCAATATAACCTAATATTATTCACACAATGAAATACAGAAAGATAATAAGATTAAAAACTATTCCTATGAAAAAGACAATCCTGATATGGAATTCCAACAATCAAATGCCAATCGACAATTAGGAATCGATTATGTCACATTATTTCGAAATTTATAGGCACCAACCTTCTGTGAGGGCCAATTGTAGGAAAAAGACAGCAAATATAGGAGTAAATCTCCAAAATATATTAAGAAAAGAACGAGAAAATTAATTAAATGCTTACTGCTTCAAAGTCATAGCAAAAAATGCCAAAAGCTAAATACGAATTACAGTTCCGCATTTATTGTGAAAATGTTTTAACTAAAATATGTTATATATACTATATTAAATCATCATTAATAATTAAACTATAGATTTATATTTTTAAGAACGTTATATGAACCTATTTTAATTTGATATTAACATTTAAATAATGATGCAATTCTTCATGTTATCATTCGCAAACTATTTCTAATAATAGTGGTGCCATCTACTAATGTTAAGATGTACTAAAATCTCAGTGAAATCAAAGGATATGAATATATCAAATTAATCAATTCTAATGTACCATTCTTTTAAAGGTGTTAATAATTTTTTGATAATACAAGCAAGCATGAAATTAATAGGAAATCCATACATCAGGGCATTTTCAATAAATGTATCGATATAGGATCTCTGTTTTTTACTATCTGTGATTAAAATATTGCTTCTATGTATGTAAATAGTTCAGGATGATGTTTCGAAAGATTTGATTTGATATATATATAGTGGTGTTATATATATATATATATATATAACACCACTTCATGACCCCGTATCTAGAATCATTATGATTCTTAGTAATCGGTTTAGATGGACATGAAGTGAAAGCATACCAGAAATTTCTTTTAAAAAAGCAATTTAATAACCTAAAGAAAAATTTTGCAATAAAAACTAAGACTAAGAAACTTAAATAATAACAGAAGTATCCATGGTATCACTAGAAGAGTCTCTATCAGTAGAAGAGTCCATGAGTATCACTAGAAAGACTTTCTTCATGTTTTTGATCTTGACTTGTTCTTTTTTTATGTTGATTACTAAATTTCGTACTCAATGAAAGAATGAAGCAGGAGAGAGTAGTTGGCAGGTCTGATTTTAAGGATCTGGACTGGAGAGCTGGCTGTCGGCAAGCATAAACCGAACAATGTTGAAAATTTTATTTCTTGACTATTGATTACCAGCAACTGGACGTAACCAAGCATGAATAAGATGGGACGCAGGTTTCTTAAGATGCCAAGATTCTGTTAATGGTTTTTATAATGTAACTTACTTCCTATGTCTCCACAGCTACAATACTCTGAAGTTATTAGTCCCTTTGCATATAAATAGCTTCTCTCGTTCTATTTCAGAGATCTATCGTGGGCGAATAGCTATTGTAATGTCTTGGCCTAGGTGTGACCAAATAAATGCAAGCTTAGGTTGACCTAAGTACTTCTATTTATACAGAAATAATTAAGAGAACACTTCTCGCAGAGAAGTCTGGATTAAATATGATTATTTACAAAGTCAATCAATAAGATCATAGTGCTAAAACGTCAAAGTTCAATGGGAAATTAGTCCCCAAAGAGTAATAATCGTAATCACAGGATGGATACCTTCCACCTATCAACGTAGCTTCTCCCCACGAGACTACCAGGAGTGCTCGCAAGTTGATGAGCCGAGAGTTCGGGGAATGCAGATTCCTCAGGGTTGCTTACCAAAGTCCGAATTAATTCGGGACTTTAAATCCGAGCTGATCACACAGCTCTCTTCAGTGCCCCGGAGCCTGAAAACTCAGTTCGAGACTCCTAATGCAGTTTCTCCGTCCGTCCTCCGTTCTCTCCTCGAACATTCCATTTTATTCACCCCCTCAAGTAATGGAGCTCCGCCCTCCTTTCAATCCACTGGATAATCGTACTTCCGGTTGACCAACAGCTCACCTTCCGAATTCTCAGTGGTCAACCCCTATTATGGGAAGGTAATTGGGTTTCGCCACCACCGGGCTATTCAGGGGTGACACCAAAGGGTCACTAAGGCTAATGTGGTCTCTGATAGTTATTGATTCCTCGGCATTGTGGCGGCCCTCTGTGTGAAGCCATTTCTTTTTCGCACGTCTCGTTAGCGATGACCAGGTACAGCTGTCCTGCTGTTTGCCGCCGATATGAAAAGGAACCGCACTCTCTTTCTCGTGGGAACGATGCTCGCGGGAAGGAAACATTACACTATCTTCGGCTCGTGTTATTGCATGTGTACGACCATGACCTGACCTTGTACGAACACCTCAGTAGTTCGGAAGCAGTTCAAAAGTCAACAAATTACACTTTGGCACACGTCGATAAAATTTTCCACTTGTATTTGCAATTCACCCTCCTTTAACTAAGCAATTGTTCGGCAAGCTATTGATTCTGGTAGATCATGAAGTCGAAATATTGCTCTAAATTATTTTGCAAAAAGTATTCCACCGAACCTAATGCTGTGTCCAGAGCGCAATTTGGGAATTCCAGCCTATGAATGGTTTACTTGAATTCTAAAAATTGCGCATTTTGACGCATTAATTTAATGAGAGTTTACACGTCGGATGAGAATAACGGTGCGAAAACTGGTTGATCCCTTAATTTTTAGCAGTGTTTATTTTAACATCACTATATAAGAGGAAAATGTGCATATGACTGTTGTAAAATTCATAGAATCCTTGAAAGTTAGTAAATGTTTATAAAAGAATCATAATTTCGAAACCGTAAGGAATACAAATCAAGTTTTCAATCCAATTTTCCTATTAATTTTTACTGATGAAAAAAAAGCCGTTGTTGAATTTCAATATAGGACAATATAGGCTTATTAATAAAACATATAAGTGAAAGCTACTTTAATATGTTTTGAATACTTGTGACAATCCTAAACGTTTTATTCGAATAGGTATAAGATTAAATGTGGATTTTTCACAAATAATTGTAGTAACGTGGGAGAAGTTGTTTACATTCATTATGTTTCTGTAACATATTTTTTCCTGCGATAAATAACGAAAAATAAATTATAACAGAATTAGGAAGTCACCATATTCAAAGCTTATATTCTCAATTTCAAAATTTTTTTCGATGAACTACAAAGTGAATTAATTGAATCGAAAGAACATAAGTGAAGAAGATGTACAGAGAATGTATATCTTATAAAATTCCATGAGTATGAACTCGTATGATAATACAGACTAGTTAAATTTTTCATTTTGGCTTCTGCAGATCTCAAAAATATCGATTGTTCTTTTCGTCACAAAACTCGGGGTTTACTTTCTTCTATTTCATTTTTATATAGAGTTGCAAAATTTTTCCAATATCAAAATTAACGCAAATTTCAAAGGAAACTTTACTGATTGAATATCGCTTTTTCTTTCTGAAATTCGCTTGAGCTTAACCATCCTGGAACTTCAGGCTATTTTTAATAACTATTTAGTTAGATACAACGCTTGAGAATTAGTCCAAATACTTTTGTAGCAAAGCAAATTGCCATTTATATGCAACGCTATAAAAGCATTTAAATCAATTTATAGTAACGTAATTATATAGAACAACAAAAACACGATATCTACGTTAACAACGCAAGAAGGCGTAAAGCAGTTCGGTATGGAATGCAAAATGTATCTAGCAACTGATACAATATTTTCAGAAATATATCCTTCTCATGGAATGAGCAAAATCTAATTTTGAAAATTATAAATGCATTTGATAATAAAGCTCTACAAAATGAGCTTCAAGATAAAAAAATTTTAACAAGGTAAATAAAACCAGCGGGAGTGTCTCCCCTAAACTTTCTCGTATACTTCCCCAAAAGGTGCCGTTTCCCCTTCCCCCGCGTGGTTAAAAAAATTTGAACCCACTGTTACCCAGAGTGCATTGACTATCAGAAGGTTTTTCATTATGGTGATTGAAAGATACCTAGGTAAAGAATCAAATTCAAAGAGATGCGTACCGATTTTTAACTCTTGCGGGACGCAAGGACGAATTGACGTAATTCGCTCCATAGCTTTCGTGTGCACAGAAGATTGCTTCCAGTAC
Organism: Araneus ventricosus; assembly: GCA_013235015.1. Taxonomy (NCBI): domain Eukaryota; kingdom Metazoa; phylum Arthropoda; class Arachnida; order Araneae; family Araneidae; genus Araneus; species Araneus ventricosus. Next base: position 16,489 of record BGPR01012120.1, read on the forward strand.
GTATGCGCGTGGAGATAACAGATTTTTTTTTCAAAAATAGTGATTGAAAAATATCTAGGTAAAGAATCCAATTCAAAGATATGCGGACCGATTAAACGCATCTATCGCACACTGCTAGGTTTCACTCTTGCCGTCTCAAGGACAAACTGAGGTAATTCGCTCCTTTCGCGTGCACAGAAGATTGCTTCCAGTACGTATGCGCGTGGAGAAAACGGGCTGGTTTCAATAGTAAATTATACAGACAGACAGACAGTCAACCCTTTGACGGATTTGTCCCAAAATTTTATACGGACCTACATTCATGACGATAAAACTGTGTACCAAATTTTATCACTCTAGCTATTCAAGTTTTTGAGTTATCGTGTTCACATGGCCGCGGACATACAAACAGACAGACTTCCCTTTGACGGAGTTTGTCCAAAATTTGATAGAAACCTACAAATTATGTGTAAAGATCACATACCAAATTTCATCCCCGTAGCTCTAATAGTTTTCGAGTTATCGTGTTCACAGACAGACACACAGACATAATTCCAAAATTGTGTTTTTCGGACTCAGGGAGGTCTAAAACGTGGAGATTCGTCAAAATCTCGAGTTCGAATTTTTTGGCGATTACTATACTTTCTCTTTGTATACTTCGTATACGAGAAAGTAAAAATTTCAGACTTTAAAAGATCTACAAAACACAAAAACAATAAAACCTCAGTTTTTGTGGAATTATCCTTATTATCATAAGATGCTCTACAATATCTTTATGATGCTGTGAGCCATTCAGAACATCATAGCACCATCGTGGAGATATCGTAAAATATCTTGTGCTAATAGGAATAGGTTTATCTCAAAAATTATAGTCTAAACAAAGGGGGAATGTTCTTCTCATACATTTCCATATAATAATGCCACTTATAACATGTGACCAAAACTGATTGTAATATGTAATAAAACGTTCTTAATTAGCATGAGTAAACATACTGTAAAAGGATACAAAATTCCCTTTTCCACTGACGATTTTGGAATTTTTTTATTTTTTTTTATTTTATACTTTCCAGAGATAATTTCGAAAACTATTATCCGGAAAAAAATATTTTTTACACCATCCTAAAATTCAAAATAATATAATTAATATATCTTTTCAACGATACCAGTTTAATTTTCTTGCTATTTTTCTCCGATTTCCACAATTTTCCAAAAATTACAGATATGATAACTAATTTTTGAATATAGCCACAATAACGTTCATTTGAATAAATGTATTTTCTTGCTATTTTTCTCCGATTTCTACAATTTTCCAAAAATTACAGATACGATAACTAATTTTTGAATATAGCCACAATAACGTTCATTTGAATAAATGTATTTTCTTGCTATTTTTCTCCGATTTACATAATTTTCCAAAAATTACAGATATGATAACTAATTTTTGAATATAGCCACAATAACGTTCATTTGAATAAATGTATTTTCTTGCTATTTTTATTCGATTTCCACAATTTTCCAAAAATTACAGATACGATAACTAATTTTTGAATATAGCCACAATAACTTTCATTTGAATAAATGTATTTAATATTTTCATTCGATGGAGTTGCAACGCTTGTGTAAATAAAAAAAATTGTCTAAAAACGTATGTGATGTTTCTCTTGGTTGTGAACGGCAACACGCATGTTAAAATATCTTTAAGTATTTTGTCTCTTTATTTGGCCTCATAGAAATGTAGGGATAATCGAGTATATATTTGTTGAAACTATCTGTTCTATCTGACAGTTTTATTCCAAAACTTTATAGAGAATCTATGACTTTAATGTGAAGACCACGACGTAAATTTCATCCATCTAGCTGTTTATGTTTATGAGTTATCGTGCTCACACATACAGTGTGGCTGATAGACAGATATAATTCGACAAATGTTTCTTCTTTTCGAAATTAAGAAGATTTGACTAGACTTGCATATTTTACGACAATTCAAATTGTCTACGCAGTAAACAAATGGAACTAATTTGAGAATGCTGCAGTTAAAAAATTTAGAATAAGATTTTGATTAGGTAACGTTGGAATTTTGATGCAAAATTTAAAATTCTTTTCAACAGCAGAGCTATCATTTGCTGATTTCTTATCGAATGATGCGTTCGAAAAGGCATCAGTTTTCTTTTGTCACCATAAACGCACATACCAAGATATCTTCATCGCATGAAACACTGCTCACATCAAAATAAGGAAAGCTAAGGACCACTTTGATTGGTATTATATATTTATTTTAAATGACATTAAACTAATTATTTCAGACATGCACTAGTGTCAGTATTATCACTAATCATTTCAAAGTTTCTGTTTATGAGGTGTATAGTAATGAAGTCTCATGAAACACAATTTGCGTGAACAACATCTTTAAACTCTGGCGTTAACAAATTCATCGCCTCTTCTTGATGCAGATCTCGAAGGGCTTTGGAGCCAGACTCAGTCCTAGCACTCCCTCGAAGTCCGGAACGGCTCCTTCCGGCAAACTCACATGGAATTTCTGCATGATGCAAACCAAGTACATGAAGACTTCAGATCTTGCAAAGGGCTCCCCAGGGCATGATCTTTTACCTAAGAAAATGTTCGCAACATTATCTAGATACTGCATATCAATTAAGAAATTATTCAGTAATATATTTTGATGGAAGTTCATTCCAATCCCAACATAAACATCTTTGGAGTCTATTCTGGTACCCCCGGTTGGGTTGGGAGACGTCACTTTTCCCGTTGTTAACGTGCGGAAAAA
>BGPR01012120.1:24497-46095 GCA_013235015.1 Araneus ventricosus
TTACACCGTGTTTATTGGACCCAGAGAGAACCCTTTCCGCACTATTAAAATAGCTATTTCGAAAAAAAGTGTTTTTCGGCCCACCCTAATGTATAGTACACTCCTGTCAGCCGTCCAATTAAGTATTATCAACCGTCAGAACTTTTACTTTCCCCTTTCAAAATGCAAAATTTACATCGTGAATTAAAAAAATAATAATTCAAATTCTTCGCTCACGAAGTCGCGGGTAACAGCTAGTATAAAATATAATCGTGGAATATTATGAGACGCGTCAGTAGCGACGAATTTACTTTCAACGATGCAATTTTTCTTTCCGTCGCATGCGACGCCTACCGTACAGGCACAAAAATGCCGAATGTATGACGTGGGACGCCGATTAAGAAGGGGTTTCAAAAAATTGAATAATAAAAGATCGAAACATTAGGGTCTTACTATCTAAGGAGGTTTAAGGGAATAGCACATCTCCATCGCATGATTTCCATGATAGTAGCTTCGACGTATGGCATCTGCAGATGGTCGTTCCAAGAGGGTGAGCGATCCTGACCAATGACATTGTCAATTTCAGCTTGCACCTTAGCCTGTACGTCTTGGTAAGTTGACAGAGACAGCAGCAGCCATTCGATCGTCACACGGACAGTTTCGCTTCCGCCCCCAAAGAAGGCTCCAGACATGTCTTCAAGAACTGGTTCTGCAAGAAATTAAGACGTTTCTAGACATGACCCAAGAACAAAGTATGCATTTATATGGTTGATATAATTTAACTTCAGTGCGCAGATATGTATTGCGAATACCACTATAAATATAAATTATATTTTCCTTTTCTTGAACAGGCAAATAAACACAAGAATGAAAAAGAATTTTTTAATTCAGAAAATAGTCGCTTAGCAAGCAACGCCACCTATCTCAATTCTTTGAAATTTCAAAGAGGAAGATTCAAGTGAATTTTTCGCAACCAATAACGAATATTTCTGAATTTTTTTAAGATCTACTATGAACATGATACCACATCTTCCAACCAGACGTGAAAAAAATTATAAATATTCGTTATTGGTTGCGAAAATTCATTTGAATTTTCCTCTTTGAAATTTCAAAAATTTGAGATAGCTGGTGTTGCTTGTTAAGCGACGAAACATACTACAGTGCGGTCAATTTTTTTAGGTGCACTCTGACGGTAATTTTTGCAAATCATTTTTCTCTGAAAACGGATTAATTCTTTTTGGAATGGATCAAACGAGATGGTAAAACCATTCATGTGATATTGCTTACCATACCGACACTGGAGCAATGCATTTAGTCTTCCATGTACACAAGATTAGTTCCATGAAAATGCCGTTTAAACTGAAACATTGTAAATTCGAATCTGCATTTCAAGTTGAAAATGCAACTAATCAATGCAAAATAAAAGCAAATCCTATGAAACAATTTTTAATTTTCTGCTCTTTTAATGCCAGTTGCCTGAACGCGATGAAGTGAAATTCAAGTGCTATAAAAATGGAAGTACTTCCCTCTTTGTTCGAGCGTGTTAAGCTCATACATTTCAAATGCCATTTAAATCAATCAACAAAATCTTGGTTCAGAAAGATAAAAAAAAAAATTGTATACAAACCAATATCAGCAGCCCTGGATTCTGTCCAGGTCTGTCTTTGGAAGGCAGTTGGTGGAGCAATAAAGGTCTAAACATCTGCCTTTCAAGTAGACATTTGGGAGAAAGAAGCGAGTTTATTTCTGACTGATATAATATGACATGGTTTCTTACATTAATGCCATACTAAAACATAAATCGGAAGTCTGTACAAATTCATTTCAAAATTGAGTAGCTACATGGCTTGTTTTCTTGAAACCTGGTTTCATCATTCGTGTTTCTAACTTTTTTAATCAAACATTTTCATGCACAGCATTGATATTAACCCTCTGATTCCTAAGGTCATTGAAATAAAGGGGCCTCAAAATACGGGAACGTCCGAGCTCCTATATCATAGATAAGGGAAATTCACTTTCTCCTCAAAAACCACAATGACAGATCCCAGATAGCACGTAAGTTTGCAGCAAGTTTGATTTTGACTTGTCATGGCAAAATTTGACGCGTCAAACTTGAATCGAATTTGTAGCAAGTTCGATGTGACAGATAGCGCCACCTCCTTTGCAAATCAAACTTGATGCAATTTTGCAAAACAAGCTTCCTGCAAAGATAGCACAATAAAGAGATAATTATCTTTGTCTCTGTTTTAAAAAACATCCGATTTTTAATAGCATCTCCTAGACCGTAATTCTTTTTTATTAATTCAATAAATCAATGATAATTTGTGAAAAAAATAACTTTTTTATAAAAAAATTTTTTGAAACATTTTCCCTCTTTTTACTAGAATATCAATTTAAAGAAAACTATATCGCCTTTTTCTTAATGTTGAAATTTTAACGTTTATAAACAAAATTAAATCTAAAAAACAGTCAGTGTTTGTTGAACAATAACTAGACATTTTGTCCCATTTTAAAGTAATTACTTTTGAACTCTAATTTCATAATTTATTCTACTAGCAAAACGTAGTTATTAGCGAAAATCGCTCTCTCTTTGACTTCAAATCATATTCTCAACTCAAAAAATTAATGAAATCCAGAAAATAGTTAAAAATAAATCGTATACGAATCGAATCGAACGATTTATTAGCGAAATCTATCTTCTCCTCTCCGAGTTCAACTGGCTCAATGGTTAGCGTCTCCGCTTCGGAACCGGGAGGTTGCGAGTTCTATCCCGGGTTGTGATTCGTACTCTGTTTTTGCTATAATTTGCAATAAGTTTGCACGGCAAGCTTGTGGCAAGCTTGCTGCAAGTTCGTTTCATGGTGATTTCGGAGCTTTCGTTAACTTGCTGCAAGCTTGCACTCTTGTCATGACAAATTTGTGGCGAACTTGCACTCTTGTCATGACAAATTTGTGGCATGCTTGCTGCAAACTAAAATTGCTATCTGGGATGGCATTATCCGAATTGTAAGAAAACTCCTCTCTTCCCCAAACACATCTGGGCGAGCCACTCTAACAAAGAAAGCACGCGCCGAGGGTGTGAAATCAATCCCACTTAACAAAAGGGGGTGGAAAGTTCAGAGTGCCATTTAGGACGGCTATCGTCTTTTGCTTGAAGGGGCGTATGCGACGGTCTCGTATCAATAGAGTTAAAACACTTAAGAGGAAAGTTCTTGCTTTTAGAAATCTTCTTTAATCAAGAGTGTTCCTTTATGTACAAATTTACTTTTTAATCCGGAAAAATCGCTAGCAATCGAGAAAAGAAGTCTTTTTAACCCTCACTTTTCCGACGGTAATTAAAAGTACTAGTTTCATCAAGCTTCTATCTTCGCAATTTGGTCGTTTCTTCAGACCGTATTCACATGGTCACGGGGAATGTAGTTCCAACAATTAGCAGTTGATGGCAGATGAAGACAAAAATTAAATTGTTTAATTGTTAATCAATTTAATTAAATTATTTTATTTAATTGAAAAGTCTTTTCATCTTTCCTGGGGTTATTCTGCATTAAAACGTATCTAATGATGCCAAAATAAAATTGAAAAATTGCTGGTAAGTTAATTCGTTAAATAAGGGGTTAAAGATAATTTAAAGATATTATCAAGAGAAATTTAACATGAAGATTTGAAGACATGATTTTCAGATCGATTGGTTGGTTCGTCAAAACATAATTGGAGATTTCGCATAATGGTGAATTTCTTAAAACATCCGATAGATGGTAAAGTAGCCAACTTCCTATTCCAAGTACATATCTATCGAAATTCATTTTGGCACACCCCTATTTCCTACAAATCCCTACCCTACCTCCTCAATTCCCTACAAATACATGCTTTTATTTTTCTTCCAGCTTTAATAGTTCCCCAGATGATGGGTCTCAAAGGTTGCCGCCATCTTGGATTTCCTCCCCTTTTCAGTTTTTCTTGAATATATCTAAAAGTATTCAATATTAAAATTACATGTGATTTAACTAAAGAGTGTACCATTCCCTATAAATGAATGCTTTGATTTTTCTTCTAGCTTTAATAGTTTTTGAGATAGTTGGAATCAAAGTGGATGACTTTGTAAAAAATCTTAGTAGATAATCCAGTCTACGAAGGGTTTGAAAAAAACATTAAATCGTATAGTTTTGAAAATTGGTACAGATTTTCGTGATGGGCTTCTGATGAACATACTAAAAGTCCCCGGTCATGGGGGTGATCTCGCTCCGCGTTTTGGATTTCATCCCCTTTTTCATATTTTCTTGAATATCTCGAAATCTATTCAGTTTTCAAATTACAATTGATTTAACAAATTAAAGAGCGTAAGATTCCTACAAATAAATACTTTTAGTTTTCTTCTGGGTTTAATAGTTTCTGAGATAATGGGTCTGAAAATTTGCAGGCATCTTGGATTTTATCCCCCCTTCTTTTAGTTTTACTTGAATATCTCGAAAAATATTTGATTTTCAAATTACATGTAATACAACCAATTAATGATCGTAAAATTACCAACAAATTCATGCTTTAATTTATTTTTTTACCTTTAGTAGTTTCTGAGATATTTAAGAAAAACTAAAAAAAAGGGGGGGAGGGATAAAATCCAAGATGGTAGCAGGTTTTTAAATCCATTATCTCGGAAACTATTATAGCTGAAAACAAAACAAAAGCATACGTTTGTACGGAATTTTACACTCTTTAATTTTCTGATTACATGCAATTTGTAAATTGAATAGGTTTCGAGATATTCAAGAGAAACTGAAAAAGAGGGATGAAATCCAAGATGGCGGCAAAATTTGAGACCCATTATCTCGGAAACTATTAAATCAAAAAGAAAACTAATAGCAAACATTTGAAGGGAATTTTACGCTCTTTAATTTGTTAAATAATTTGTAATTTCAAAACTGAATAGATTTCGAGATATTCAAGAAAATTTAAAAAAGGGGGATGAAATTTAAAAGTGAAATCTAAAAGTCGTGAGCTCACCGCCACCAGGACCGGGACTTTTAGTATGTTCATCAGAAGCCCCTCACGAACATCTGTACCAATTTTCAAATATATACGATTTAATGTTTTTTTAAAACTCTTCGTTTGCTGGACTATCAACTAAGATTTTTTACAAATTCATCCATTTTGAGACCAATTATCTCAAAAACTATTAAAGCTTGAAGAAAAATCAAAGCCTCCATTTGTAGGGAATAGTCTCTTTTTAACTTGTTAAATCACATGTAATTTGAATATTGAATAGTTTCCGAAATATTCAAGAAAAACTAAAAAAGGGGGAGGAAATCCAAGATGGTAGCAACCTTTGAGATCCATTATCTGGGAAAGTATTAAAGCTGGAAGGGAAAAAAAGCATGCATTTGTAGGGAATTATACGCTCTTTAATTTGTTAAATCAATTGTAATTTTAAAAACTGAATAGTTTTCTAGATATTCAGGAAAAACTAGAAAAAGGGGGTGAAATCCAAGATGGCGGCGTGAGCTAACACTCCAGGACCGGTGACTTTTACTATGTTCATCATAAGCCCTTCACGGACACGTATACAAATTTTCACAACTATATGGGATATTTTCAAACTAAAACGAAGGGTTTTTTTCAAACCCTTCGTTGACTGGACTGTACATCAAGATGACGTCAGACTTGTTTTTATATTTAAAATGTTTACAATAAGTTGGAACAGATCAACTCTTTTTAGTTTGAAAGGAGTTGTTTTTTTCTCATTAATTTCCAACGCATAGAACTGACAGGTAATAATATGGACAATTATTATTTTTATAATATGATTTTGAAAACAATATTTCAAAACTAATTTCTCCACCCAATCAAAAAGTAAAAAAATAAATAATTTTTTCAGTACAAAATTTCATTCCAATTGAGAAATGAATATGCAGAAACTCATTTTAACATTCTAAAATCAATGAAACTGTATTGCCATACTTACTGCAAAAGGCTGGATCCTTATTTTTGTGAATTTCTATCAAGTAGCCATCAACATAATCTCGTATGTTGTTTTCATCCAAAGTTTTTTCGTGTTCCTCTATTTCTTTCCTATATTAAAAGATTACAAAGAGTAAAATTTAAAATGAATCGTGAGTATTTTAGTTTTTGACTTTCAGCAATTTTTTGCCTGAAAGAACAACATATTTTATAAATAATGCACATTATGCTCCAGGTTTGTTTTTAAATAATAAAGATTTATTAATTCCCTTTTAAAATTTTTTTTTAAAATCTTATAAAAATTTCAAATATCAGAATTTGGGTTAACGTGCTTGAAAGGACAATTTTATAATCAAACACTTTTTAATACTCTTTTCCTTAATATGCAGGTGGTCATAAATTATTGGACCCATTTCAAAAATAATAATAAAAGAACCCCTGTGTTGTAATATCTTCGCTTTTTTCTAATGAGAGATTAGCTCGATTTTTGTTTTCAGATAGGTAACACGCCGTTGCGGCGCACTAAATGTCCTGCTGGGGGAAATTGCCAACGCAACTGTCAAAATGGCTACCGTGCAACCGAAGGTATATCTGGCATGTTTCTTGTTCCACGACAGCAAATCAATTGTAACAGTTCAAAGAATTATCCGGTTAGAGTATCGAAGTTGTCAGTCTCCAAGTAAGAACTTCAACAAGCGTTGGTATGAGAAATTAAAGGGAACAGGAAATGTGCATCACTGAGGGAGAGTTTCCCTCACACCAACGCTTAATGGAGGTCTTACTTGGAGACCGACAATTTCGATACTCTAACCGAATAATTCTCTGAATTGTTACAATTGATTTGCTGTCGTAGAACAAGACGTGCTAGATGTACCTTCTGCTGTACGGTAGCCGTTTTGACAGTTCTTTTGGGAATCTCAGGAGATATAGTGCGCCGCAACGGCGTGTTGTTACCTATCTGAAAAAAATTTCGAGCTAATCTCTCAGTAAAAAGAATTACTACATTATAGGGGTTATTATTATTATTATTATTATTATTCGAAATGGGTCCAATAATTTAAGACCACCTTGCATATTAAGGGAAAGAGAATTAAAACGTGTTTGATTATAAAATTATTCTTTCAAGCGCGTTAACCTAAATTCTGATATTAGAAATTTTTATAAGATTTTTTTTAAAAATTTCAGAATCTCCCCCTGCAGGAGATTTAAAACGCCGCAACGGCTCGTTACGTATCTGAAACCAGCGGGAGTGGCCTCCCCTAAACTTGCTCGTATACTTTTCAAACATTTGTCATTTCCCTTCCCCCTGCGTTGATAAAAAGTTCGAACCAACTGTAACCCAGAATGCAATGACCATCAGAAGGTTTTTCATTGTTGATTATTGTGATAGTAAAATATTGAGGTGAAGAATCATATTCAAAAAGATACGTATGTATTAAAACTTCGCAATATTTATTTCTTTTATCAAACTCTAGCAATGCAAGTTCCGCGTGCGGAGAAGAAAACAGGAGAATAGCTTGCTCGCTGAATAGCTTGCGCATGCGCAGAGATTGCTTCCAATACGCAAGTAAAAGGAGACGCCCTAAATGCTTGCTCCCTTACAAAATCTCGCCGCCAGAATTGGTTTTTGGCAAACTGCCAAGTTTGCGGAGTATACCTTCTTTGCACAGGCATTTACGCATGCGCATGGAGTTGAACAAGTATGCTATTATACAGACCGACAGACAGTCAACCCTTTCACAGATTTGGCCAAAAATTTTATACGGACCTACATTCAGGACGATAAAACTGTGTATAAAATTTTATCCATCTAGCTTTTCAAGTTTTTGAGTTATAGCGTTCACATGACCTCGAACATACAGACAGACAGACTTCCCGCTGACGGATTTTGTCCAAAAATTGATAGAAACCTACAAATTATGTTTCAAGTTCACATACCAAATTTTATCCCCGTAGATCTAATAGTTTTCGAGTTATCGTGTTCACAGACAGACAGACATAATTCCAAAATTGTGTTTTTCGGACTCGGGAAGGTCTAAAACGTGGAGATTCGTCGAAATCTCGAGTTCGAATTTTTTGACGATTACAATACTTTCTCTTTGTATACTTCGTATACGAGAAAGTAAAAAAGCTTTGCGAGCTAATCTCTCATTTAAATTATGTTTTAAACAATATTTTTTTTATTTATTCATTCGTCACTACTCTTTGGCACTACACAATTTTCAAAAAAAAAAAAAAGAAAGAAAGAAAGAAAATTCACCGAGCAAACTCCTTCATTTTCCGTGTGAAATAATCAAGTCGTCCTTCGCCTCCGAAACTGAAGAAGTTGACCAACTTGCTGAGCCATGGGAAGAAGACCTGCCAAATCACCGATCCCCCAAGACGTGCAGATTCACTGATGATTTGGTCCAGCATGATTCGGTCCGGATCGTCGTACTTCATCCGTCTTCCATAAATGAGGGAGGCGATGTTGTTGGACATGCTGGGAGCCAGTATGGGCCGGACGGACATGGGCCGGCCCTCGGATTCCTCGAAGTGTTCCAGAACTTCATTGATTTCTTCCTGGAAATTTCAGTTTTTTTTAAAAAACAGCATTTTGGAGCATGATGTGAAAATTAAAAAAAAAAGAAAAAAAAAATTGACGGGAGGCTGTTTCTGCGAAACGGCCGCTGGGATTGAGGAGTGTAGACTTGCTTAACTTACTCAACTGTGATTTACTGTATTGATTTCAACTGTGTGAACTCTATAGTGACTATTAGTCTAGTGTGACTATGTGACTCTATCTATGTAAAATTCTTTCGTGATTTATTTCCACCAACTTTGCAACTCGACGGTGACTAAACCGTAATTACAAATTCTAAAATTATTTTTGCAGTCTTCAATGTCTACCTTTCTCTGTTAAATGAAACTAAAACCAACTCTCTATGTTATTTGGTTGCGGAGCTATAAGCGTTTAACTTTAGCACGAATTCGACGTAATCCAACAATTCTTAAGTAATATTTCGCGTGAACCTCAGATCGATGACTGCATTGCCTTAGTCTGCGTGCGCGCGCATCGGTCGCTGTGATGCCCGCCATCAAAATTTTTAGTGATTTTAACCAACTTTGCAGCTCGACTGTGTCTAAACCGTAATTTCAAATTCCAAAATTATTTTTGCAATCTTCAATGCCAACCTTTCTCTGTTAATTGAAACTAAAATAAACTCTCTATATTATTTGGTTGCGTTTAAAAATACCACGAAATGCATCATAATTTTTTCCATTCCCGACACACTATTAGACCACTATGGAGAGCGGTAAGTCTACGTCAAAAAATTATCACATTACAGAACTTTTTCTTACCGGATGATTCAAATACTGTGCCAGATAATTTCTGTATTCACAGAATTGATATAGATATCTTATTATGAACGCTTCAAGATATCACTCCCCTAGTGTTAAGGTCTCAGCTTTGGGCTCCAGGTTCGAACCTGATTCCAATGAAGATCCGTCGAGTATTGGGCCTATCGCACATTAAATCATATGTAGGGGGTAAAACGTCCTCCCGCTGGTGTGGTGCGGAGGTTTGGAGAGGGGGGGCCAGGTCAGGTGTCGTCTTCGTCGTCTGACAGCGCTTCAAAATGACGAGGTCCGTCTCAAAATAGCCCTCGTGTTGCTTCAAAACGGGACGTTAATATAACTAAACTAAACTAAAACTCGAAAAACGAAGTGAGTACATACCCTAAACTCCAGTTTAACCCAATGACCCTTCAAGCCTATTCACTGACAAAAGCGCGAACAAAAAACTTCTTGTAGGTATTTCAAACAATTCCAAGAAATACGATGAATTATTTTTGTGGGTGTTCATGTTATGTTATGTCATAAGTACGTTGTGTAATTTTGAACAAGGAATTTAATGTGGTTCAAAGATTCAAAGGTGTTTATATGTTTAAAAAATAAACTATTGTATGTGAAATACAAAATTACATATTTTTGAGAGGGGGACGCAGAATTAACTTTGGCCTAGGGCGTAGAAATGGGTAAATTCGGCCCTGTTACTATTTTTTTAAAATTAATTATATTTTTAAACTAATGCGTTATGATGATAATTAGATACTGTTTAATAGAAAAGTAATTTATTTTTTTCTAAAACTTGTAACTTGTTTTTCAGGACTTTTGTGAAGCCTTAAAACTATTCCTTTTGTGAAATTTACATTTGTTCGCTTCCTGAAAAAAAATTATGAGTTGGTTTTTTCATATACTAAATAAATTTTAGAAATTAACAGTGTTTCTGATTTTGAGTGTAAAATCTATATTAAAGAAGAGCATAGACATTTATTCAAGGTGAATTGCTGTTTCTGGTTCATCTATTAGATACGGGTCCAATTTTTTTATGCATAGAGCTCAAGTATCAAATATTTTTAACTTACTTTAAGCATGTCATCCAACCTTGATTTTCCAAATCCCAAATCCCTCAAAAGGCGCAACGAAAATCTCCTTTGATTTCTCCAAGGCAATCCATTCAGCGCTTCGGTTTCTAAAATCATTAAAATACTTCAGCAAAATCAAATATAAAAGCTAAAAACTATTTTTAGTTTAGTGAAATAAATTGCATGCAATGATTTCAATGATTGCACAGTTTTGTAGAATCACTCATTCAGTCAACTTCATTTTCGTTAAGCGGTTCATTTTGCATTCTTTTAAGCAGTCTCTCAATTTAACTCTTCGCTCGTTGCAATAACTTTCATCCTTAAACGGTTGCAACGAATCTCGTGGACATAGAATAAAACCTATTCTATAATGAGTTCATTCGGTTTTGATAATTTATCTTGTATAACCATGATAATCCCATTGAGCATGTGAATGAGTATTCTGTAAGAAAAATTCAAATCCCAATGTGTTAAAAACAGCTAAAAGATCCAGATTTCATGAGTATCAATTAATTATTGCGAATAACGAAGGGTTAACAATCCTGCTCAAATCACATTTACATCTGTATTTAAAACTTCCTAATCAAATAAAAATGAGGTTAAATAAACCCCGATAAAAAAACACAGCCAGCCCACACCACAATTAATAATTCTATCATCAAGAATGACAGCTTATAGAGCTCTGATTATCCAGAACTGCACAATAAAACAAAGAGTATACTTTTATAAAACATTATCCTCCTTTTGCACAAATGGGTAGAGAAAGAAACGAATAATCTAAAATTGATTAAAATCAAAACCAGCGGGAGTGACCTCCCCGAAACTTTCTCGCATACGACCAGTAATGTGGGGTGGGTAAACACCCAGTTGGTAGGTAAATATTTTTGGGGTATTTACCCAAGGCCTGCTTATTTTGAAAAAAAAATTATGAATGGTGATTTACAATGAAACATATAAAATTTATGAATTTCCAAAAATTTAATATTTTGCAAAACAATTGCGTATGTTCGCAATTTTTACGTGCGCTGAGGTACAACAACTTTATTTAAAGTTTTTGAGTACGAAATCTTACTCTAGATATCGCACAGCATTTCACTAGACCTCTGGTTAATCACAGGAGTCCATCTGGAGAATGTCAAAATGAAGTTTCGTTTTGGGGATTGCCATAATATCCGAAGTGCGTGTTTGCGGCTCGCTACAATTTCCGCCAAGATCAAACGCCAACCATACTCACTTGAGTAAAAAAGGCGAAACGCTCGCCAACACACGGCCGTAATGTGCATTTTGAACTAAATACGCAATTTGAACACCTATTTTTTAACTGATTGAGATGAAAATTGGGCACAGATCTATAATTTATGTTAGCATCTGTGATACCAAGTTTTATTTATCTAAGCCAAGGGGTTATGAGATACAAGTATGGAATTATACGGACCGACAGACAGTCAACTCTTTGACGGATTTGGCCCAATACTTTATACGGACCTACATTCGTGACGATAAAACTGTGTACCAAATTTTATCCATCTAGCTATTCAAGTTTTTGAGTTATAGTGTTCACATGACCGCGGACATACAGACTTCCCTTTGACGGATTTTGTCCAAAATTTGATAGAAACCTACAAATTATGTTTAAAGACCACATACCAAATTTCATCCCCGTAGCTCTAATAGTGTTCGAGTTATCGTGTTCACAGACATACAGACAGACAGACATAATTCCAAAATTGTATTTTTCGTAATCAGGGAGGTGTAAAACGTGAAGATTCATCAAAATCTCGAGTTCGAATTTTTTGACGATTACAATACTTTCTCTGTGTATACATCGTATACGAGAAAGTAAAAGGGAATTTAAAAATAAATTACTGTTTGCGTCACTTTAGCTAGATTTCCCGGACACTATTGGCATCCCTGTGTTGAATTTTAACATTTGATTGGAGCAGTTTAGCCAAAAATGACTCTTGCGCCATTAAACCTCAACAACCAACCAACCCGGACACTATTGTTTTTATATAATTCCTAGTTTCAGAAAGTTAAAATGAAATAAAAATTTAATTTTTTCGGCAAAAAGTGTGTGGGGGGGGATATCCCCTCTCCGAGTTGCCACCAATGGGATTTCCTGGATGTTGAATAAATAAATGAAACTTGCCGTGATTTCTAAAAATCCTTACTGCCTCTGCACACAGGGCTGTCTTCTGCAATGGGTAAATTGAGCTGTATCCAGAGGCGCCATTGGTCCAAGGCTGCCTAAAAATTTACTACACTGTTCAGCAACGGATTCCGAGACTACCACATTTGGACGATTTTACATCGGAAACGGGTGTCAGGCAATGAGTCGTATGAGTGCATTTCCGAAGTTCTTTGTTAGATCACGCTCAGTAAAATGTCAACATCACCCTTCCATTCTTCACTTTCCCCCTATTTTGATGAAAATAACTCCGCCCGGCGCATGTACAAAAGCGCGGAGGGTTTCCGAATCCGTTGTTAAACAATACTTATCTTATTTTAATTTTGAACAAAAGAATCTATTTAATTATAATTTTAAATTTGTTAAAAGTAAAATTATGATTAGGGCTTTTAACGAGCTATGGTCAAAACCTACCGGTTTTAACTGAAAACCGATTTTTTTTTTTTTGCTTCGGTTGACCTGTTTTTTTCGGTTATTTTTTTTGTCTCGGTCATAACCGGCTATTTTTTTAAATCCAATAACTGGGTAAAAAAACCTGATCGGTAGATAGGCTCGATTTTAGGTTCGATTAGACTAAAATTTACAAGTTATGAAGCTTTGAATTTCATCATCTTAGGGGCCAATCAACGACAACCTCTTCCTCGAGGCGTCTGTTGGTTGGCCGATTACTGAAAGCGTCTTCATGAATAGATAAATATTGTCCAATGGATTGATTTCCTGCAAAAACAATGTTAATAAAAAATTTGTTTACAAAAAAAACGAAAACCGGTTATTTCAAAAACCGTTTATTTTGAGCTGTTATAACCGCCAGGTTAAACCGGAGGTTAAAAAACCCTGAATAACAAAAAACAGGTTATTTCCAAAATCGTTTATTTTGAGCGGTTATAACCGCCAGGTGAAAAAAACCTGAATAACCGATAACCGGTTATTTCAAAAACCTTTTATTTTGAGCGGTTGTAACCGCCAGGTTAAACCGGAGATGATAAAAACCTGAATAACCGAAAACCGGTTATTTCAAAAATCGTTTATTTTGAGCTGTTATAACCGCCAGGTTAAACCGGAGGTGAAAAATCTGAATAACCGAAAACCAGTTATTTCAAAAATCGTTTATTTTGAGCGGTTGTAACTGCCAGGTTAAACCAGAGGTGAAAAAAAAACTGAATAGCCGAAAACTGGTTATTTCCCAAACCGTTTATTTTGAGCGGTTATAACCGCCAGGTTAAACCGGAGGTGAAAAAACTCTGAATAACCGAAAACCGGTTTTTTCAAAAACCGTTTATTTTGAACGGTTATAACCGCCAGGTTAAATCGGAGGTTAAAAAACCCTGAATAACCGAAAACCGGTTATTTCAAAAACCGTTTATTCTGAGCGGTTATTACTGCCAGGTTAAACCAGAGGTGAAAAAAACCCGAATAACCGAAAACTGGTTATTTCCAAAACCGTTTATTTTGACCAGTTATAACCGCCAGGTTAAACCGGAGGTGAAAAAACCTGAATAACCGAAAACCGGTTATTTTCGCAATAACCGCCATCCCTACTTGTAACTAGAGAGACATCGATATTTTTAATATTACATAAGCATGTATATTGTTTATTAAATTAAATTACTACATTTAAGATTCTTGTATCAATTTAATAAATAATTTTAAAATGTAAAATGAAATGCGAAGTGTTTTTATATGTTTTATTATATTAATTGATAAGTATGTCATGGTATTTTTGAATTTAAGAATTATATAGAATAGAATTGAAAAAATATAATTTTTTTTATAGTGTAACCGTTAAAATTAATCATGTATACGATCAGGGTTGGCGTTCATGAGATGAGGCAGTTTATAAAAATACTTAGATTATACATTTTTTTAATGAAACGAGAAGACTTGCCATCTGTTTCTTTGTTGACTTTGAAAGCTGAGATTGGTGGTCTTCCCATGAAGGCATCCTGAAAGAAGGCTTCTTTGGTTGAATCATAATCATTCAAGATTATCATATTCAGACCTCCTAATTTCAAACTGTAAAAACAAATAAATAAATAAACCTTGAATAATTGGACGCAGTTATTCATTTAGGAACTAATTACAATATACATTTTTTGAGATGCAACTATTTACGTAAAACATTACATAACCAGCGGAACTGTTCTCCCTTTGACTTCCTAGTACCCTATTAGCAACATATTTTGCGATAACTCCACGATGTTGCTACGATATTCTGAATGCTGCTCAACATTGTAAAGACATCCCATGAATATTGTAGAAAATCATTCAAGATTATCACATTCAAACCTCTTAATTTCAAACTGTAAAAACAAATAAATAAATAAACCTTGAATAATTGGACGCAGTTATTCATTTAGGAACTAATTACAACATACACTTTTTGAGATGCAACTATTTACGTAAAACATTACATAACCAGCGGAACTGTTCTCCCTTTGACTTCCTAGTACCCTATTAGCACAAGATATTTTGCGATATCTCCACGATGTTGCCACGATATTCTGAATGCTGCGCAACATCGTAAAGATATCGCATGAATATTGTAAAGATTGTCTTTAGCTTCTTCGTATAGTCAGTGTGCATTTTGGATCTCTCCCCGTCGACCGGTTGTGTGCATGCTTTGATGAAAATCTACAATTGTGGCGTTAAAACAACATACCAAATTTCCATTTCGAATAAAGTCCTTAGCCCTTGAAAAAATTTAACTAGAATGTATTCCTTGTTTGTTTGTTTTTTTCGATTCCCTCTGAGTTTATCTTTGTTTTTTTTTTTGAGGGGGGGAGGGCTTTCTTTGTATGATATTGATTTCCATTGTTCTTTGTTTGCAGCTGCAATTGCGCGCTTCTTAAACATTATTTAAACTTTATTTTCTAAAAAATCTCTTTTTGGCAAGCTTGAAGGTAAAGGTAGATTCCTTTACGCTAATCTTACAAAAGGAATGAAATATTACACATTGATCAATACATACATAGCCAATGACTTTATTGTTTCTACACATTGCAATATTTAGGCTGTGATTCTGTTTTCATGACATTTAATTTTTTACTATATCAAGGTTTTATCATTCCATTTTTCATTCCAAACGGTTATGCTAGATTTATCGGTCAGTAAATTGATGAATTTTTTTTATATCAACACATAATCATTCAACAGGTAGGAGTCATAAAGAAATAAATATCCCAGCAGTGTAAATAGCCCCTAAATAACATTAAGCCAGCCTATCTGAAACAGTAAGAAGAATGATGAATGAAAGAAGATGTCATAACTCTTGACACGAATGAAGAAATACTCTAGATTTAAAAATTAATTTATTTAATCTGGGTTATAGCATATAATTGTGCGAACATTACTTTGTCATATACTAAAATCACATGACATGAAACACTTAAACACTACTAAAATGGGCTCATTTAGAGAACTCCCTGGTTACAGAGATAATAGTCACTAAATTCTTAACAGAGAGATTCTAAGAGAATAAAAATTATTAAACATTGTGAGTGGCAAATTTAATACGTGTGTTCAAAGCATAGGATATGAATGCAGTCAATTTGAACAGTACATTTAAATCTCCATCGGCTAAAGAGGCAAAAATCTCAGGCAGAAAATCCCAAAACAATTTTAAAGCTAAGGAGATATTTTTCAATATCAAAAACGATAAAGGGAACTCTTATTTAACTATATCTCGTTTTTGGCTATTATATATTGAATTTATTAAACAAATCATGGTTTCGCCATGTTTAGTTAAATATCAAATTAAAATAATCTGCCAAATTAACTAATTATCAAATTGACTATTAAAATTAACCGTCTGATTAATGAAAATTAACTATTTACTTAATTAAAATTAAATAATTAATTGTGACAAAATCGTCACTAAAAACTTTTTTTGGCTCATACTATTTGCCAGCAATCTTAATCTTATAATTATCTAATAATTATCTTAATTTAAATAAAAGTCATTGTGGCTGTATGTATGTTCCACATCTCCTCCTAAACCACTGGACTGATTTCAGCCAAACTTTGCACACTTTTTATTTAAGAAAAGAGAAAGGTCACTTTCAACTTTTCAAAGCCTAAAAGTTGCTTAAAATTTCACTTAATTAAAAATTAAGCAAGACGTTTTTCTGCGATATCTTTCGTTTCCATAAATTTGTTGCTCTCATTTTGATATTTTTTTCAAAATTAATTTTAAATTGAATTCTTAACAATATTCTTGTTGAAGAACAAGAATAATACCAAGAACTGTTTCCAGAAGGAAGAATGCTAAAAGAAAGTACACAATTAAAAATTTATATCGGGACCAACTATTGATTTATTTTTATGCTTTAAATTAATGAATAATTAACTAGTTAATTTAGTTGTTTCAAAATATTCATTAAAACCTTTATTTTACTTTAGTAATTGTTAACAAAATTTGAAGTTGATATTCTCATTTTAATTAAAAACGTTTCAGATCAGAAAAAGAATTTGTGTATTATAATATTTATACAATAGTAATATTTGCATTAAAATATTAAACATGAAAACATTTTAATCCGGAGCAAAGCCAGGTATATCAACTTGCTTGCTGTATAAAAAGTGGAAGTGAATGCGGCTGATGGGAACTCATAACCTCTAAGTAATTCTTGCTGTCAAAAAACTTACAATATAAAAGTAGTTTTTTATGATAAGTTGATAATTTCCCTAATTGAAATTTTCTTTCTATCTTCAATCGTAACAGAGCTATGGGGAAATGATAAGTTTGGGAGAGGATTGAAAATGGCGTTTTAGCTCATAACTTCTAAGAAATTGTGGCTATCCAAAAAGTTTCAACACAAAAATTGTTTGTTGTGATAAGGTGATAATTCGCCTAATTTGAATTTTCTTCGTCATAATCAATCATCAATCGTAAGAGATTTATGGGAAAATGAAAATTTCCACCCCCACCATTTCTATCCCCTTTGAGCTGGAAAGCCCATCTGCGAACTCGGCCAAGTTTTCACCGTCCTTACAACATATCCCTCGCCAGTTAATATCTAATCAAAATTACTCTAGTTATCGTGTTTACAAGATAACACGGGCAAAAGCGTTATACATATGCGTCTCTTCTACTAATAATAAGGAAAAGAACATTTCGCCCTCTATTCTCATAAGTATTGGAGATGTAAGAATGAAAAGAGGGGGAAGAGACTGGAAATGACGAGAGCTTTCCAACAAGGGGTAACATGCTTGGGTTAAAAGGTTCTTTAAGTTAGAGGGAGAGGAGGGAAAGGGAGGGAAAATCATTTTTTAGATCATAACTTCTAAGTAATTATAGCTATCGAAAAAGTTTCAACACAAAAGTTGTTTGTTATGATAAGGCAATAATTCGCCTAATTTGAATTTTCTTTCCATCCGCAATCGTAAAAGAATTATAGGAAAATGAAAATTCCCCTCCTCACCATTTCCACCCGCTTTGAGCTGGAAAGCCCATCTACGAACTCGACCGAGATTTTCACTTTCCTTACAACATATCCCACGCTGGTTAAATTTAGATCAAAATTACTCCAGTTATCGTGTTCACAAGATAACATGGGAAAAGCGTTATACATACATATATATAACGCTTTTCCCATGTTATCTTGTGAACATACACTGAAGAGCCAAAAAAACTAGTACAGGCGTGCATATGCAACCAATCATCGTAACCCGATGCGGTCGGCAACGCCTATATAAGGCAACAGATGTCTGACAAATGTATTAGATGGGTTCCTGCTGCTGCAATGGTGTGTTTTCAAGATTTAAGTCACTTTGAAAGTGGCGTTATAGTCGGCGCACGAGAGATGGGACATAGCATCTCAGAAGTAGCGATGAAATTTGGATTTTCGCGTACGACCATTTCACGAGTGTACCGTGAATATCGGGTATCCGGTAAAACATCAAATTTCCGCCATCGGTGCGGCCGGAAAAAAGACCTTGAAAAAACTGGACCATTGACGTCAGACGCGAATCCTTAAACGAGACAGACGTACAATACTTCCTCAAATTGCCGCGGATTTCAAGGATGGGGCATCTACAAGTGTCAGCGTGCGAACTGTTCAACGGACCGCCATTAATATGGGCTCTCAGAGCCGAAGGCCCACTAGTGTACCGTTGTTGACTGCTCTGCACAAAGCTTTACTTTGCGTCACTTCTGCGAAATATATGATTAATATAATTTAAAATTTATCGGGATCATAGTGAGATAAATTTTATATCAATCGATAGCAAATTTCATTTCACTATTTTAGACCTATTAAATTTGAAATTAGAACAACAATTACTCTTTTAAATTTAAAATTACTGAAATTTAGGTTCTCTAACAATGAAATAATGCTGTTTAACGTCTCGCAGTGCTATGGCGCGAGTTTTATTGATGGTGACGTCAGAGCGTTAACGAGAGACAGATCTGTGCTATTATATTAGTAATTAATGAAACATGATTATTAACTCTCTTTACACGAAAATCAACAAAATTCCCAGAAAAATGAAAAATCAACACAGGCTCAAATTGCTTTCTCATACAACTACTGAAGGGGGAAGCTTTGTATTTCCGGTAAGGGCCCCATATACCGTTAAAAATTAAGAAGAAACCGTGGTAAGCGATATTAGGAACGTAGGCGAGATTTGGGCACCCTACCGTATATGTTTAAAATAATATGGTAAAACCTTCAGGCAGTTCGCCAGCCCCAACAACTCTACGGAATTTAATAATTTTTATTTCATACGAAAGCTTATGACGTCTAGATATGTCATCAAGGGTCGCCTTCCACCCACCACCCCCATTTTCGAACGAAATCAAAAAAATATAGAGAGAATGTACGGTGGAGAAATGTTTTTTCGATTTCGTTCGAAAATGGGGGGTGGGGGTGGAAGGCGACCCTTGATGACATATCTAGACGTCATAAGCTTTCATATGAAATAAAAATTATCGAAATTGGTCTGGTGGTTGGGGCTGGGGGATTTCTACAAGGTTTACCCATAGACAATTTACACAGGAATAAGTGTTTTTTAGATTTTTTTTATCTCTCGTGTGTATTTTCTTATTCAAACTTTTAAATTCCTAATGTGTTTTCAAGGATTTGGTGCTTGTGTATATTTGACTTTTAATCCTTGTTTTTTGAACTGGTCTTTTGATTTTATGTTTTAAATTTAAAATTTTTTAATGAGTTTTTATGATATTAATATGACAGTATACGACTTTTGGAATCCTAGTGTGTCTTTTAATGCTTTTGTGATTGCGTGCTTTCGTTTTAAATTATTTATGAGTTTGCAAAATTCTTATGGTTTTTGTGTTTTGAACTTTTATATTCTTTGTATTCAACTTTTTTTTTCTAATGCGTTTTTTTAATATATTTATGATTCACGCATTGAGGCTACTGTTCTTTGCGTGTTTGCTGTTCAATGCACTCTGTAAATGGAATTATCTCTGAAGTGTGCTTTTCTTGAAATAAATAAATAGATAATTCAGGATGCTCTAACTGATTGACTTTATACGAAAATTTGTTGAAATTATATATATGTGCATGTATCATAACGAAATCAATGATTGTCTAGTTACAATCCCTAATCATATTTTTACTTTCAACATACAGTAGAGTCTCACTACAACGAAGTCTCCCTACAGCGAATTTCTCCCTATAACGAAATTTTTAATCGGAATGTTAAATAACATTCAAAATATTCTCCATATAACGAAGTGGTTGTCTCCCTATAACGAATTTTTTCAGACCTTTATCTTTTCGATTTTTGTCATATTTGAAGAAAGTTGCTAATTTCTGTGCAAACAAATCGCTCGCAAGTGCCTGTTTCTGGAACCACTGGCATTGTTCATTCCAGCAATAACACATAACAATAGAATGCTATGTGAAGGGTAATGCAGTTGTAGGGACCTGGGTTTCTACAAAGGGAGCAACATTTCTACGGGTCAAGATTCCAAGAATCGGGGTGGAGTGGGTGTGGAAACAGCAAATGGATGTGACAATACGCATTTTATGTTTATCCATACTAGTACATATCATTCTCTAAATTGGTGACTTGTCTTCACTTTTGAGCATTTTATTTAGACAATAAAAATTAGTATAATTTTAACAAATTTATAATAAATATTATTTCATTTTTAATTGAAAGTCATAATTAAATGTTTTTGAACTTATCGCGCATACTAAAAGGTTTGTAACATTTACTTAAATAACTGCAAAAATCTCTAATCTCCGTATAACGAAATTTTCTCTATAGCGAATTTTTCTACTGGAACCAAGCGATTTCGTTATAGGAAGATTCCACTGTATTTAAAACAATAATAAAACAAATTTTCTTTTTCAAAATAAAAATAAAATCAGTATAGAACATTCTTAAGCGCCTTTGGATTAATGGCGCTCCTGGATTGCAGCCTAATTAGCTCATTGAATAAGATGGCAATAGTAACTTTTGTCATTTGATGTGACATCATGTGCAGGACCGTAACGAGTTGATCCTGCGCCCCCCCCCCCCACACACACACTATGTACTACAGTTTTGTTAATATTTCACCCCCTCTATGATCCACCGCTCTTTCCGCTCAGAAAACCAATTTCCAGCAAAATTTAAAACTTTGTAAGTAGGTTTGAGAAAGTTATGCATTCTTGAAAATTAATACCTTAATGAATCATAATGATGAGAAACAATGTGCACAACAAATTAAATGTATCGTTACAGTAAACAAGTTCCAAATTGTACATATTTTCTTAAAGATTTTTAATTTGCCCGTAATTATAGAGGGTTTATTTTGGAATTCCTTTTTGCTTACACAGCAGATCGTACCAATCTAATTCTTCAACCTTGTTTTTATACGATAATTTTTGCGGCCTCCTCGCAAAAATCAACCTTGCCATTCCCTCGATACGGCCCTGATCATATGAATTGACTCCATTGTACTTTTTTTCCTTGTTCTTCTTTCTGTCAAATTATTTGTAATGTGCATGAATCGTCTGATGATATCTTAGCACGTTTTTATTCCGTTTGAACTTATCTATCTGGTGTTACCCCCAGGTGTTTTGTATTATATTTCCTTTAGTGTAACCGAAATTTTCTT
>BGPR01012121.1:0-18473 GCA_013235015.1 Araneus ventricosus
ATTGATCTTTGCTCAGCAAATAGGAGCTTTTAATTGATGACACCTTTTCCATAAAGCCTAAAGGCGCCACGGAACGGTGGATCCCGTTTTGCATCCACGTTGAAGAATCTCACCAACTCATAGCGGGTAAGCGAGCTATTTACAAACAATCCAGAGAAAACCCGCTGAGAAAAGACAATTGAAAGTGAGACGGCAGAGAGTTTTAGACCCGTCGGCTATTACAGATTCCATCGACAAGTGGCGTGGCGAGGGTAAGTGGCGCCCGGGTCAAAATACGATTTTTAGCGCCCCCCTCCTCATCATCAGTGAATTAACTTGTGTTAACGGCACCCGGGGCACAGTTTTTCTTCTCCCCGTCACCGTTTTTGACTTTAAAAAGTGACATAAACGCATTCACGTTTTTTTCACCATGGTCAGTGGCGTGGAGAGGGTAAGTGGCGCCCGGAAAATAATACGATTTTATTTATCTCAGTTGTCATCAATGGCTTAACAAGTGTAAATGGCGCCAGGGGTATGGTGTTATTTTTACGCCCTTCCTTCATCATATGGCTTTGAAAAATAATGTTTTGATTCCATGGCGCCCCCTAAAAGTGGCGCCCGGAGCATCTACCCCCCTTGTCCCCCGGTCGCTACGCCACTGCCAGCAGGATGAAGAAAATACAAAACATAATTTAAATACGTGAATTGAGAATTTAGAAAGTATGAAATCTCAGAATATAACAGAATTTAGAAAGTATAACAAATCTAAGAATATAAAGAACTAGAAACGTATAAGAAATAGTAAGATTTTAAGAATAAAAAAAAGAGATAGAAATAATAACACAGGATATAAAATAATAATAATAATAGTATAATATATAAATAAAGATATAAATAGTAAAAATATGAATAAGTATGATATAAATAATAGAATAAAGGTAAACGAAATAAGATAATAATTATATACGTAAAAGATAATTAGAAATAACGCTAATATTAGTAAGATGTAACATATACAAAATTATGATGTCTTTTACGTGATACCTATATAACAGACCATAGGAGGGAGATATAGCCGTCACAAAAATAATCGGTAATTGTTGGAAAACAAGAAAAAGAGATGTAAAATTTTTGCAAATCTGGCATCCTTGGATTCTGATTTAACGAAATCGATTGCATAAAGACTAGAGCCGTGAGGAAATTTGGGACGGGTTAAACAACACTTATTGTATGTAAAAAAAGCTAAAAATTTGACCAATACATATTTCTCAAAACCTATCCAGACTAAAGTCACCGTATAATATTTCATAAAAAGTTGTTCACATACACGTTTGATGAGCATGTTGATTAACTAATTAAGTTAAAGCATCTTTAGTACGTCGTTCTCAGTAGACCATCATTTTACCTTGGTCCGGATTCATTTGTATTTAGGGTAAGGTTGTTCAAGTCGTACCACAGCCTAAGTCGTGGCTATATTCCATTATGACTTTGTTTTCGTCCAATCAGCAACGCTGAGGGCGGTGCGGTGACTGCTAGCTTCGGCGATGTTAATTGCATTACTTAGAACGGAACTTCGATGCGTTACAACGTAACCTCGAAAAAAAATAAGTTTTCGGTAGTTTTCTTATAGTTTTCGTGCATATTTCGTAAGACTTAGAACAATAATATTATTAGTAACATGTTGTTACTTCTTAGGGCATCATTCTGTGCTATTTGAATAGTTGCTTTTATGCAGTGATGACGCTCTGGTTCAGTTTATGCTTTTTATGATGCTTTCTTAAAATTTTACACTTGCCGTTGATCATGTCGTAACACAATCGTACCGGTCACGCATAAGGATCTCGTGCACATCTGAAGATGCATATCGTTTATAGATTTTTTTTAATATGCATATCGTTTATAGATTCTTTTTAATATGCATATCGTTTATAGATTCTTTTTAACATGCATATCGTTTATAGATTCTTTTTAATATGCAATGTGAAATGTGTTTTTTCGAATTTTCAGGCAGGGTCCATAAACGTCGCGAAACGTACCGGTAATATTTAGAGACATTGACTCTAAAAAATATCAGATCGCCCTAGTTCGTACTTTCATCATTGCAATTATTTAGAGACAAGAAGACATGGACGAGGCGTTATGAAAATTACCCAATGGCGATATGGCTTCAATGGAGGAATAATATTCCTAAACCGAAACTGCGACGTCAACTTCTAGAACTGAATAAACATTATGAATTTGGAAAACCGAAAGGGTTGACCGAGGATTAACTCAAGACAGAATAGTTTACTCAAAGCATAGCAATACAAGGGTGTTTTTGCTCCATTTGCCCCCAAGGTACGATTTAAGACATAGTTGGTACGACTTAAGAGCCGGTTTCCTCAGTCGTACCGATGTTCTTACTTTAATATTTGATTATTTTCTTCGACATAGTACGTGTATTTTTAACTTTCTTGTAATAAATAGATGCAATATTCATTGAAGATGTAAATAGTGCAAAATTTAATCCTTCATTTAGTAAAACTCACAATTTGTAGACTTTTTTTCTTAAGGGGTACGACCAAAGCAACCTTACCCTATATTAAAGTTAATAAGTGAAAATAGCGTCGGAGGTATTCGGTTGTACATCGTCTACCCAGAACTTACTACGCATCGATATTTCCGTTCGGAAAATAAAAATGGTGGTATTCTTTTGTTTAAGCACAGCAGAGCTTGCAGAAGGACAGTTTGTGACAGCTATCAGGCGACTCCATGCATTGTCGAATTGTTATTGAACTGGCAGTACGCACACGGCGTTGGCCGTGGAATCAGGACTTCGACAAAATTGGGGGAAAGTGCCCACAATGACACGAAAAAGTTTTGAAAACAAAATCAAAACAAAAGATACGCATTATTGATTTCCCCGCTTATTTAACCTCTCGACAATGACGCGAATGTAATGACGTTACCGGAAGGAATCGGATTGTAGAAATGCATCCTGGGAATGAAAGCATATTACGTCACCTCCTGCAAGGAAGCAACAATGCATTCTGGGATCGTCCGGAGAAACTCGCTGTTAAATCTCGCTAGCAAAAAAACTGTTTGAACTGATCAGAGAAAAAATAATTTAAAAAAACGGAATAAGATATTTTAACCGTTCTTGTTTTAAATCCGACAGAAACGTTCCAGTTATAAGCTGGGAAAAAAAGAAAATTATAGAGTTGTTAGAACTTCAGATGCGAGAATTTGAAGAAATCCTTATCAAAAAATACCATAAAAGTGATTATTATTTAAAAATATTTCAAAATTCAGTAAATTATGTTGGAAATTCAAAACAAACATCATTAGAACGAAAATTGTATGTTCTATCCGATGGTGCATGGATTGTTTTTCAACAATCATTAGAAAAGACACTACAGCCGGAAACGTGCCAAAAATGACCCAAAACATTAAATAAAATTCTGGCTTCGAGATGTATTGAGTCACCATTAAGTCTACCTATGTGCCAAATTTCATGATTGTAAGTGCGATAGATTCGTCTGGACTTCGCACACACTCACGCAAACATTGCCTTTTATAAATATAGATTATTAACGGTCAGTTGACGGATCGGATAAGAGAGGTCGTAATATGGCGCATACAGACGTCGGAGTTCCCTCGTAGTGTCTGACACCCTGACGGGTTGGCCGGTTGCCGTGGGTCAAGGTAGGTAGGTAGATGTCGGAGTTGGGAGGACTCTAAAAATGGAGTTAGGGTCAGGGAGTTTGTCCCATTTGTGGATACAACTCTCCTGACTCATAATCGATTTTTTCTCTTTTTTATTTCCGGGCATGGTCCTTTTCCGGCATATATTTTTAGATTTAAAATTTTTAACAGTCCCGATAGCTTCTGCGGGGGTCTTTGGGATGCCGACCACTTCGTGTTCGACTGCCCTCGCACGAATAATTTTCATTTTACTCGTCCATCTGATGCACATAAACCTGCTTGGTTTTCAAATATTTTAAAGAATGAACTTTCCCTGGTCGTTTTCAACAAATTTGTGTTATTTCAAATAAAATTTGTGACGAAATTAAGTTTTGCTCAGTTAGTACCTCTGATTGATTTACTTTTTTTTGCTGTTCCGTTGTTTTTTGTTGTATTATTTAATGATGATTTTTATGTCTGTACTTTTGAGTCATGTTTGCTATCGACGCAACATGTGGTCCGTCTAGGAGTCGAAGTATATAGTGTTCCTTGGATAATTCGTGGATTAGAGTTTCAATCAAAACTGCTTCATCGCTACAAATGGTGAGTGAATCCCTTTAGTTTCATTATTTGAAGTGACTGTTGATTGCGTATTAGAGTTATTAAAATGTTTAAAGGAGCAAGAAAAGATGATTTGAAGCAAATCGCTTCAGAATTAAATCTTGAAGTGAACGAAAAGAACACTTTATGGGACATTATTGAATTAATCAAAAACTCTGAACCTTATAAAGAAAATTCTGAATCAGTTAAAGAGATTGCTGATTTAGTAATTGAAGAGAGAAAAAGACACGAGCAGTCTCAAGTTGAAATCGAGAAATTGAAATTAGAATTAGAAGTAACAAAGGCTCAAGCAGAAATTAAAAATACCAGCTGTGAAGGCGAATCGCAAGATTCATTAGAGACTCTAATTAAGAGTGTACGGACTCTAACAGTTAAATTGCCTACTAAACAAGAAAATTGGGGTTTTTTCTTTTCGTCCTTAGAAAGAGCTTTTAGCACAAAAAATGTTCCCGAAAAGTACAAAGCGGAGATTTTATTAAATTTACTAGGAGAAAGGGCATCTAATGTAATAACATACATAAAAGATGATGACTTGAGTGATTATTTAAAAGTAAAAGATATTGTTCTTAGAGAATTCCAACCTACTCCTAGTTCTTGTTTAGAAAATTTTAGAAAGGCGACTCGAAACCATAATGAAACATATATGATGTTCGCGAGCAGGCTAATAACTAATTTTGATTATTACTTAAAGCTAAGAGATGTATCGGATTTTGAATCACTGAAACAGCTAATAGTGTCTGATAAACTTCGCCAAACACTTGATAGAGAAACCGCATCATTTATTAGTGTCAGAGAAAGTGATAAATGGTTCCGACCGGATGAACTTGGAAAAGAAGTTGATTTATACTATACATCTCGGGGGAAAACAACACCTGAAAATTATGCTGGTTATAAAAATTCTAATGTAAGAAATGTGTCTAAGGTTTTTTTATCTGATGTGAAAAGTATTAAGTGTGTTTTGTGTCCTAAAAATCACCATACTTCAGCTTGTCCAAATTATTTAATGTTATCTGTTGAGGAACGCATTGAAGTGGTAAAATCTAACAAATTATGTTTTAATTGTTTGCATTTTCATACTGTATCAAATTGTAAATCAAAAATATCATGTCACTGTAGGAAACGCCATCATAAAACTCTGCATTTTCATAAAATGGATGAATGGCACCAGCCTGTTTCTGCGGAAAGAAATAAACAAGAAAACCGCGCATCCGGTGATTCCCAGAATAGGGGGTGGTTAGCAGACGCGGTCAATGCACCCTCAAGAGGGGGAGAACATTCCCTAAACGTTAATGCTCCTGATTTCGTACAAGGGAGTAGCCTAACTTTCATGAGCAATAATTGTAATAAACAACATTCGGCGTTGTTGAGTACTGCTGTTTGTTATTTAATTGATGAGTCAGGGAAACAGGTACGTTTACGTTGCTTATTAGACGCTGGTAGTCAGATGTCCTTCTTAAAGCGAGATTGCGTTGAAATGTTAGGATTAAAGAAAGAGAAAACAAATATTTTAGTATCAGGCTTAAATGATTCCTCGATTCCAATTAAGTCTCAAGTTACTGCTATGATCACTAATGAAAACAAAAGTTATGTTCGAAGCTTAAACTTTTTAGTTGTCCCTAAAATTACAGCAGGTTTAACACCTTCTAATAAATTTGATGTTTCTATTGGAGATTTTAGTAATATAAAGTTAGCAGATGAAAAATTTAATGTGCCTGAAAGAGTAGATATGCTTCTAGGTGTGGAAGTGTTTTATGAATTGCTTAGACCAGGTCAAATTAGTATACCAAATTCTAATCTCCTCTTACAAAATACTGTTTTTGGGTTCATAGTATCAGGAGGGATTCCGAGAGAAAATGAGAACGTGATACATTGCGGATTTCTAAAACAAGAAATTAACTTGGACCAAACGCTTAAACAATTTTGGGAGATTGAAAATGTTGAAAGTGATATACCTAAAAGTAGAGAGAGTATTTTATGCGAGGAACACTTTCAAAATAATCATTCCAGAGATAAATCGGGTAGATATATCGTTAAAATGCCTTTGAAAGAAAATCCAGATTGCTTAGGTAAATCGAGACATATTGCACTTAAAAAACTAAATTCATTATAGAATAGATTTGTCAAAGACCCTGAGCTCTTAACACTTTATTCAAATTTTATGCATGAATATCTTGAGTTGGGACATATGTATGAGATCAAAGAAATTGAAGAAAAGAGCGGATCGTATTATATCCCTCATTTAGGTGTTTTTCGACCAGAAAGTAAAACTAGTCCCATTAGAGTGGTTTTTAATGCGTCTACACTAACAACTGCGGGAAATTCGCTCAATTCAATTCAATACAATGGAGAGGTTATACAAGATGATTTGTTCTCGATAATGATTAGATTTAGAAAACACGCATTTGCCTTCACAGCGGATATTAAAAAAATGTATAGGATGATATTAGTTCACCCATCGCAAAGGCAGCTTCAGAGAATTTTGTGGAAGGACTCTTACAATGGTCCAATAAAGACTTACGAGCTTGCAACGGTCACGTATGGGACTGCAAGTGCGCCTTTTTTGGCTATGAGAACATTAAAACAGCTAGCAATAGATGAAAGAAAAAGATACCCTGCAGCAGCAACTGTCTTAGAAAGCGACCTGTATATGGATGACGTGCTGTCAAG
Organism: Araneus ventricosus; assembly: GCA_013235015.1. Lineage (NCBI taxonomy): Eukaryota > Metazoa > Arthropoda > Arachnida > Araneae > Araneidae > Araneus > Araneus ventricosus. The sequence continues at coordinate 6,931 of BGPR01012121.1, forward strand.
TTCTGATGATTTGGAAACCGCAAAAAATCTCCAACGAGAATTAATTGATATATTGAGTTCTGGGAAGATGTCATTGCACAAATGGTGTAGTAATACTGCTGAACTAGCAGTAAACGGAGAATCTTATCCCTTTTCCAATCCAGAGGAAACTAAGACACTGGGTGTTGTTTGGAAGTCTAAAACGGACTGTTTTTGCTTCAAGGTTGCGAGTGAGGAGTTTGGTGTGACAAAACGTCTAGTACTGTCAACTATAGGTCGTGTTTTCGATCCACTTGGAATTTTGGGTCCAGTGGTCACGAAAGCAAAGATATTTTTGCAGAAGTTATGGTTGCTGAACCTAAAATGGGACGATCCTCTTCCTGCAAAAGAAGCAGATCAGTGGCTACAATTTTCATCGGCTCTTCAAAATGTCAACGACATTGAAGTTGACAGATGTATATTGCTTCCGAAACCAGACTTGATCGAAATACATGGCTTTGCGGATGCCAGTGAGGCAGCTTATGGTGTAGCTGTATATTGCAAATCTCGTTCAAGATCTGGTCAAGTGTCCATCAAACTGATAGCCAGTAAATCAAGAGTCTCTCCCATTAAACGCCTGACCATACCGAAACTAGAACTGTGTTCAGCTGTGTTACTAGCAAAGTTAGTAACTAGAGTGATTTCTGCACTCAAATTGGATATAACCAACACATTTTTATGGTCGGATTCGATGATTGTGCTGTGTTGGTTACAAAAGGAACCGTGCTACTTAAAAACATTTGTAGCCAACAGAGTTTCAGAAATACAGAAACTCACAAACGTTGATCAGTGGAGGCATGTGTCCTCACAGGATAACCCCGCTGACTTGATCTCGAGAGGTGTGGATCCGGATAGACTTTCCGAAAGTTCTCTCTGGTGGAGTGGTCCTGAGTTTTTAACCCATGACAGCTATCCAAAAAGAGACATTCCATCATCTGTTATACAAAATGACTTTTCTAATGAACTTAAGAACTCCAATTGCAGTGACTCTAAGTGTTTTTCTGTGTTCAGTGATGGTGTTAATAATTTTACTAATGGTTTAATTGATCTAAGTAACAACTATTGTAAAATAATCCGTATTCTAAGTTATATTTACAGGTTCATAAATAATTGCAAAAACAAGAGTGAACGGAAAAAGGGTCCATTAGAGTCTGGTGAGTTAAAGGTATCTGAATTGTTTGTACTAAAGCAGATGCAAAACGAGCACTTTGTGAAAGATGTGAATTCTCTTAGAAAAAAGGGTGAGGTAAGTAAAGAGAGTCAATTGAGAAATCTACACCCTTTTCTTGATACTAACGGTCTTGTACGAGTTGGAGGAAGACTTGGTAATAGCGAGTTGAGTGCTGATAGAAAATACCCAATTCTATTGCCTTCTAAAGCTAGAGTAACTCATTTGATATTGCAGTATTACCATAGAATGAATTTGCATGTTGGACCTCAATTCCTATTGTTTCATGTACGACAAAAATATTGGCCTTTAAATGGTAGAACACTTTGTAGAGAAATTGTACATAAATGCGTGACTTGCTTTAAAGCAAAACCAGTAGTCTGTGAGCAGTTAATGGGAGCTCTTCCCAAGGAAAGAGTTACAGCCAATTTTCCCTTTAACTGTACTGGTGTAGATTTTACTGGTCCATTTTCGATTAAATATAAAAATCAACGTAAAGGAGTGTGTCAAAAGATCTATGTTTCTCTTTTTATTTGCTTTGTGACGAAATGTGTTCATTTAGAGCTTGTAACTGAATTGACATCCGAAGCATTTGTTGCAACTTTAAAGCGATTTTTCTCTCGAAGAGGGAAATGCTCTAAATTGTTTTCAGACAATGCTACTAATTTTGTTGGGAGTAATCAAGAATTGAGAAAACTGCATAGCATGGTGAAAAACCCAGACGGAGTTTTATCTGGTTATTTGTCCAGTGAAGGTATTGACTGGAAATTCCTTCCACCCAGGGCCCCAAATTTCGGTGGTCTTTGGGAGGCTGGAGTGAAGTCATTTAAACATCATTTAAAAAGGGTTGTGGGCAATTCAAAATTAACTTTTGAAGAATTTCTAACTGTGACAACACAAATAGAAGGTATCTTGAATTCCCGACCTCTTGTTCCTTTGACTACTGACATAGAGGATTTGAATGCCTTGACTCCAGCTCATTTTCTTATAGGAAGACCAATTAATTCAATCGTAGAACCCAATTTATTTGAAATTCCTGAATGTAGATTAAAAATTTGGCAAAAATTAACTAAAATGATTCAAATTATTTGGAAAAGATGGTCAAATGATTATCTTTGTAATCTACAACAACGTGGTAAATGGTTTTTTGACAAGAATAATGTCAGAATTGGGGATTTAGTTATTATAAAGGAAGATAATATGGCTGTTTGCAATTGGCCATTGGGAAGAATAGTTGAGTTATTTCCAGGAAATGGCAATAAAATTAGAGTTGTGGGTGTGAAAACACAAAAAGGTTTCTTCAAAAGACCTATATCGAAGGTATGTTTATTGCCAATTGAAAAATTATAATTTTGTAGTGTACTATATTTTTAGAAGTGTATTTGTCATTTCATTAGTGTTTTTTTACCTTATAAAATTGCTTTATTATTATTTTTTATTTAATCAAGTGCAATACTGATATCTAATTTGAATTTATGTGTTGGAATTTATATTTTTATTTCAATTTAAATATTGAACAATTAGTTGAATGTAAACATGTCAACGGCCGGCGGAATGTTTAGTAAACCAACGGTCTCTGATTTTCCCTCCACAGAAAGTCTAGCTCTTCAACCCCTCGGCGTAAGACCGGATGGGGGTGCTGGACTCCTGTGATTGGTCCCAAAGAGTTTGTTTTTGTTTTGTTGATTTCTTGTGCAGGCTTCTGCCTCGCCGATTTCCTGTGTATGTGAGAATTTGTTGTAACGCTGAGTTTTACGGTCGTCTCTAGAGAGAGCGTCCGTTATGAGTTTAATAAATTTACAGTTCGCTAGATTTGAGTATTTTTGAGTCATGTTTGCTATCGACGCAACAGACACATTAATCCACATTCAAAATTTAATTAACTTTACTGCATCCTCAGCATTAATTCAATTTAATTTTATCTCATTAATATCAAGCTCATATAAAAGAAATTTTTAAATAGTGGCCACTAACAGTTTAATAATTAACATAATCTTTACTAAACTTATTCTTATATTTTGTCTCCAAAAACTATATTAATTGTCTTTTTAATAATTAACGAACATATCTCTATGTATAAACATTGTTACCCAATTAAAACACAATCAATTACAAATACCTAGTGATTCATAAAGTGACACACAATTATCTTAGCAACTTAACATAATACTCAGTTATAGATTTTATACCTATCATTGATCTTTTTTTCATATTAGACATCTTAGAACATACATATAATATAACAATTAGTAATCAGACATTCAAATGTAATTTAATATTTATACCAATACATAAATGTTAATTTTATAAATTAAATATCTCATTATAAGGTAAAAATTTATAAGTGGGTTTTATACACATTAATCTTCACCAAGCCAATTCGTCACTTTTATTCCAATTTCTTAAGATTTAAATTAATAATGTGTTCTACTCAACTAACGCTTATGTTTTCAAATTAATTAAAAAGAGTTTCGGAAATTATTGCAAAACTTTTTTTTAAACTGTAATAATAACCAATTCATTTACATATCATTTCTCTATGTCTAATTCACTTCTAAAATTTTAGTCCATATATTAATCGAATATTATTATCTTCCTTCAAGCACATTCTAGAATCCTACTTGATTTAATATCAATTAGTAATACCCGCAATTTACTTAGCCTATTACTTACTTCACACAAGCAATTGTTTTAAAATTATCCATAACAACATGTCTTCAATAAGTGTTGGACAATAAAAGGGATATGAATATTAATGTGATAATGTATCAGATTAAAATTTCGACACTGCAACATAATATTTCATGATCTTATTTTACATAACAATAATTTTGGTAAGCAACTGACATCCCTCAAATTATAATTGGTGTACAGTCCCTATTTCATTACAATAAAGTAAAATTAATACAAAAAAAAAACCTTAATTGAGTAGATTTGGTTGCCCGAAGCTGCAGTCAGTCCCGGATTTTGGTCCCAGTTATGCCATGGATATGGAGATTTATATGCTATGGGACACTTTCGGCCAACCCACGGCGGCACGACGAGGAATCACAAGGATCCGACATCTTGACGGTTCAAAGGGGGATCCAGCGGGGCAGACAACAGCCCACTTCATCAACTCCAATTGTAGATGTGCATTCCGGTGCAATGGATCTGAGGCAGACATCAGAATATCGAAGCCGGACGTCGGCATCCAAAAGAAACCTCAGCTTAAGATTTGCGTCCACTTTCCACCTCACGCATCCTAACAGCTTATACGGTCAAGGGCTGCGTCAGGCGAAAACTCCTCCAAAAGCCAATCTTCCCATCACCGAGGTTGTCAATAAAAGCCCTTGGAAAATTTTTAAAGGCTGGCAGACACGGAAGTCTCTTTCTTCACACATTCCCGATCCTTCGGGGTCGGAGAGAAAACCCCTACAGCTTTTTTACGGCATCCTCCTTCCTTTAATGCCAAAAACGCTCTGTCTGCTCCAAGTTCCTATTTTTTTAAAACACCTCTCTTTGGCGGCTCAAAAACCAAAATTTTGCCAATCTATGTGTTGTCCCTTGCAATTAATATTGCAACCCTAAAAAACCGACGACAGACACATTCCAGAAAACAAACCCAAACGGGTGAAAACACGGTTCAAAAGGTCAGCTCGAGGGTGGGAAAGCGCAACATTTTTGTCGCAAGGGGGTGGTGAAAAATTCCACAGCTGTAGTAACTTTCGAGACGTTGATTCGTAAAGGGAAAAATCTTCTCCGCTAGGAAAAACCAAGTAACAGAAGAAAATGAAACGAAATTCGCTTAATAAACTTTGTTGCTTAAGTACTTTCTTGAAATAATTAAAAAATTACAATATTATCATTAATGGCTTATCATCATTTTTTTTATTAATTATAAAAACACAAATATCTTTTAAAATTCCAAATTTATCAAAAGGCCGAAAGAAAAAAAATTTAAATTTAAATAATTTTGAACAAATTCTATACAACAATTGACTGATTTATTTTATTCATCGCTTGCTGCTTTTACCATCCTTTTTGCTTGGGACCCATTTTGTACTTGTTTTGAGCCTCATCCCAGCTATGAAATTTTTGTTGGGAGATTTGGGTTACTATTGTGTTTGATCACCTTCACTGTAACTTTGCCCCCCCCCCCGGATCTTTTGATTCCGAGTTTTTGGGGTTTTCATACGTGTTACAGAAGTGCAGGAATTGCTCCCAATCTGTTCGCCGACTTTTGCCGCTGTCTTTGCATCGTTTACCATCTCGGATGTTTTATTATTATTGATTATGTATTTATGTTTTTTTATTTTTGGAATTATTTCATGGATAGACTATTTGAATTTTTTTATCGTTTTTTATATTAATATTTTGTTGTATTTCTTCATTTTATATCTATTTTTATTTGCAGATATTTTTGCTTTTGGATTTTGTGCTCTTGCTGTTTCTTCGTGGTTTTTGTAATGTTTGAACATTTTTAATATCTTGTAACCTGTGTGCGTCTTGATATGTCGCCTTTGGTACTTTCGAGATCTACGATGTCTGCCCCCTGCCCACGGGGTGTTGTATATATGTTCTAGTGTGTTTTTGTGTTCGTCCTGTTCAGTTTGTTGTTTTAAATTGATAATTTAGTTCCTTGCCCTTGCCCCAGTTGGGCGTTTGTTTTGTATATATATATATATGTTTATTATATTTTTAAATGTGATATGGTTGCTATGTACTGTTTTGTTTATTTTTCGCCCATTCTGGCGTTTTGTATCTTCTTTTGTATTCGAAAATAAATGCTGTTCCGGGGGGCTGGGCTCCGTTGTCTCTCTGGAGTCTGTGGTTGGCTCTCTTTCCCCGGCGGTCGTTGTGGTGTCTTACACCCTAACGGGTAGGCCGGCCGCCGTGGGTTAAGGTAGGTAGATGTCGGAGTTCATTTATACACTTTTCGCACCATTTGCGAGAGAGAAAAGCCATTGTCCTTGTGAATGTGAAAATCCTGCTGACTTCTGTGGTCGGAGGTGTCTGGGTTGGCTCATCGGTCTCTTTGAAAACGAGTGGCTTCAATACACATTGACCATTTTGCCATTGCTCCAAAATCCCTACGATAAAATAGGAACTCCCCACTTTTTTATGAAATCGCTGGAGGATGATCAAGAATCCCATCTGACGCTTGTTTGCGTTTCGCGCTAATTCTAACTCGCCAGAAAAATCTGAAAAAGAAAAGCGCTGTCATTGAGGAACAAAGATAGAATATTAAAACAATGTCAGAATAATACTGGAGTGACAAAAGTCGGAATGGCAAAAAAAACCAGGATACCCCGGTTTCGACGCAAGAGGCAATTTTGTCTTAGACAAAAATGATCGAGACAAGTTCAGCTGCTTGTGGAAACTCCGCTTTAGAAAAGTGTCAAGTTAGGGAAAAAATTTCTGGTTGAGGATATTTTATTGAAGTTTTTAAATCAACGTAGAACTTTAAATATTCCAGTCTGCGGTCCAGTGTTAACTGAAACGATGCAAGAAATTGCTTTCATGTCGGAAGTGAACCAGGCACCTTTTTCATATGGATGGATTGAAATACTTATCTGATGAACAAACCAAAAATGCTTTGGTGACGGTACCCAATTTTAACAGGTGGTTTAAAAAATGTGCAATTATAAGAAGAGACAAAACAAAACAGAAATCCTGCTCTCTATAGAGAGCAAGTTCAGCCAAGCATCTGCAAGAGACCAAGTTCTTAGAAAATGTTAACCGTTCGCACTTTTATGTCGAGCCAGATTCGCCATTCTGTATGATGCATCTTTTATGCATTTTTATCAGATAGCGCTTATTATAAAAACCATATAATAGCGAAACCCCACTTTTTAATTTTTAGGAATTGAAAGAAATTTATAACAATATTTTTTAGCTCCATAAAACTCTAGATCAATCCTTACACTCACACGTGTATAATTATGCTTCTTATTATCTTTCGGAGTGCGAAGGGTTAAAATTTTGTTTCTCCTATAAACTGCACTAGTCACTTTTATAACTTAAAGACCTTGGTGTAGTCCAGAGTTTTGAAATGGAACTACAGAAAATGCCTCGTTAATTTAGCTCTCAAGCATACAGTGGTGGGAGGTCATTTATAATGTTCAAGAAACACTCATTTACAATGTTCTAGAAACATTATAAATGACCTTTCTATTTTGGAATCAGATGAAAGCAGAATCAATAGAGAAATTCCAGAAGCAAAGTAACAAGTCTCTGAGAGAAAAGGTTTGTTCACGAAATCAAAGAGATAGACAAAGGTAGAAAGGCACTGGTACATATTACTGTTCCGCATAGTCATCATAGTTGCTGAAGCATTTGTGCCATCGGTAAACCAATCTATTGAAACCGGCATAGAAGAGGCACAATAACTGGCAGCATTTACGGTCGCTCCACGCGTATGGAAATCAACCAACAGCATAACCTGGTGGTCCGAAAAGAGTGCGGCCATAACTTTTTTTCGCTGATGGCACTGTTTTGATCTTCTTATAAGGAGGAGACGAGGGATGTCTACATTACATTGATGCTTTTTTCATCTCAGATGCACTTGAATCGCCGATCATGTATCCGTCAACGCTGCCATCTTCTAACGGAGATTTCGGAGCGCTACGGTACAACTAGCTCCATCTACCGTCGGCGTTTGAATGCTGTGATCGTCTATTCTATTTAAACATGGAATTTAATTCCCACGGGGAATTTGTGCACCCACGAGAGCTCTTGTTGCCTTACTTTTTTTTAAACCACCTACGTAGTTCAGAATAATAGGGTTTTCGGTGCATGGTTCTCAGTGTGGGGATGAAAATGACTATAAATATCTGAGAGCGAGCGCTACTTCTGGTGAATGCGGGTAATGTGCCGTGAATTTAGCTACATTTAAAACGTGCAAAATTGAAGATTTGATTAATAGCACTTTGAAGAAGATGAAGAGAGAGAAAATGATGAAGAAACAATTTCGCTATCGTTTCAAGATGCATGACGAACTTTAATCCGTTAATGACAACAATTTCTACAGCCATAATTAACTTAGTAGTTCTAGTTTGACGTTGAGTGTCCGAGCTAGGAAAATAAAAAAATTCATTTAATCAGTATGTAGAACACAGTTATTAAATAAATGCAAAAGAATTAAAAATTATTCGGAAAAGAAGAATAGAAAAGAAAGAAGAAGCTCGTGCTCATGAGAACAATTTGGCGAACATGATAAATCTGAAGCAAAAGCGATGCTGTTGTTCTCTGTCCGCCATGTTTAAGGAGGAAAGATTGAACTACTACCGAAACGTACTGGGCAAGTCCACTTCATTAAATTTTATATGTTGTATCTTATAAATCAGGCATTTTTTTTTACTGTGAGTATATTGTCTGATGTCTGAAACACAAACTCGTATTCTCATTATTTAGAGCTATATTTTCGTAGTTAGAATATAGTTAATTATTTTTTCTGTACACAATTGTACATAACATATTATGTCTGTATTATTAGTTGCAGTTGAATTTTCTTTCTTGAATAGGAATTCCGGTTCTCGAGTTCGGTTTTTACATCAGAATTCCCAAAACTACAAGGTGTGGATTTTTTTAGTTTCATATTTTCTCAATACGCATATTAACAACACAATAAAAAAACTTTCAGTAGAAATACAGTAACGCATCATTTATATGTCTTTCAATGGACTGACCTAAAAAGACGTATAAATGAAAAGACGTAAAATAGAAATCTTGCCAAACAACTTTGATTATTATAAATTTAAAGCTACTAATGCAAATTCAATTAAAAGTGATAATTTTAATGTGTTTTTAAAGATAGTAATAGTATGTCACTACACAGTATGGAAAACAATTATTGAAACCTAAAATTAAACATTCATAAAAAAAAGTGAGAAAAATCGCACCTTTCTTGCATAAAGTGAGGACTAATCATACATTTCTCACACGAGTTATGTGCAAGTAGGTAGGCGTTTAGTTTAAAAAAAATCTTTAATCGTCGTCTGACCTGCTGATTGTCTTTGCGTATTAAGTACAGTATTATGAATCGAATTAAGTTCACTGAATGTTTTTCACTGGCCTTTTGACAAAAGAAATAAATTCAAACTTTTTTAATGGAGTCCATTTTGTCTTTAAAAAGGAATGTGAAATAACTTCTTCATATTCTTTATCCTCATCGTTTATTCTAGCAGCAGACAGTTTGTCTCCTGCTAATTCATCAATTGTGAATGATTTCGAAGTCATGATATCAGTATCGCAGTTCACATACTAGAAAGGAAGAAATGTTCACATTTTAAAAGGGGGGAAAACGACCGATAACCGAAAGATTGCGCCTTATAAACGAAGCACTTTAACATCACAATGAATACGAATGAATGGGGACTGTGGTAAACGACGTATGAATATAAACGACATATAAATGAGAAACGTATAAACGGTGTTTTACTGTATATACATAAACAGCGCACCTAATTATAAATAATTTACAAAATATTTATAAAGTTACGGCTCACAATATCGACAAGAATAACTTCCAAACCGCAACTCACCATCATAAGATCTCGGTTAATAACGTTTTTTTTTCAAATCGGTGAAGGAACTTTTCTATGCATGCTCCCAAAAAAAGCTGCAGACGATAAAAATGAAACATTGTTGGAAATTGTGTTCGAAAACATTTTCAAAAATTAATTAAAATTAAACAGAATGTCGCATTGACATGAAATTGCTATAACTGAAAAGCTAATTTTTTTTTAACATTAAGACGATATTAAAATGGTCTTTGTAAGATAATATGCATCGAATTTATTGCTGAAAAACGTTGAAATTTAAGGTAATTTTAACTTAATTAAAATTTCGAAAAAATATTTTCTTAGTGAACACCTACTACCCAAGATATAATCACCTGCAAAATTTCACGTTTCTTGTCTTAGTGGTTTGGGAGATTCGTTGATGAGTGACTTTCTCTTTATATGCGTAGATTGTTCTGTTGGAGGTAACAAAAACGGCTTCTGCATCTGCCAGAGTGCTCTCGGCTGGTGAAATGGCATTAAGGAAAGTTTCTAAGGTTTCTGGAGAGCAATCCATATATTTACGAGACCCCAACACCTTTATAAACCATGGGCATATCTGGAGAAAAAACAAGCATTTTCTAATTATTTATTGATACTTAAAATGCAAAAAATAAATTTTAAAAACCAACGGAGCTTCCTTGTACCCGAAATTTCCATGCTGAAAAGTTACCTCACACCAGAGAAAAGTAATTACAACTTAACTATCAAATATAATTGATATTCAAAGTAGCAATATGAAAGCTGTGTTTATTATCTTTCACACTGACGCACACTTGCCTTCATATATGTTGTACTTTCTTCAGCAGAGACAGATATTTAACACCGAAATTTTCACTGCAAAGCTGACTCAACGTTTTCTTACTTTTGTAGCTCCTGAACGGTTGCTATATCCGTTTAATAAATGAAATACACTCGTCAGTTTTGCCAACAAACGAAAAAAAATTTTGAATCCCGTACTCCTAATCATTTGGCCTTTATTTCAATTTTCAGCATAAATTTTATAATGGTGCAAAGTAAACCCGGATTAGGATTAGTTATTTTGAAATTTTTTGAGACCTAAGATAGCTGTCATATGTATTATTTTTTAAAGGTTTCTTCCTGTCGACTCGTGTCAAACTTTACGTCCTTAGGATAAACTGGGTCGTCTAGCGAAATAAAAAAAGAAAACGAATAAACATTTATTTTACACAAGATAGTGAACTATATAATTCTTCATGAAGTATTGTTGCATTGGTTTGTTGAAAATGCGATCGATGTACAGCCTAAGAAGGTTTTGCAGTCCTTTATATATAATGATTTTTTAAAAATTCCTGGTAGGATTACCCGAATCTCAATCATAATGATGATGGGCAAGATTGCTCAGATTAGCCGAACTTCGATGTACCTTCTAAACCTCGAAGACTCATTGAAGCAGTCAACAGATTTTATATGTTGGTGCCTCGCTTTGTAAGGTAGGTAGGTGGCTTTATGTTATGGATAGACTTCTCGGCCAAAGTTCTTTTAAAATCTACAAAATAGTAACGAGGAATTAAAAAAAATCTAAAATGCATCACTCAGTGAAGTGCGACAAAACACACCCGAGGTGTCCCCCAACAATTGGTTCTCGCCTACACAAAATGTACGTTGTAACCTGTATAAAAGTAGTTTAAAATACAGGGTGTCCCTGAAGGTTTTCAGTTGGTGCAGCGACTGCAAGTCTTGCTGTGAGGTCCTCATCAGAGGCAACAGTAGTCCGGCGTAGATGACCGGCCGTACCCTTTCGAAGATGCCAGGTGTTTCACGGTTTTCAGTTGCAGCAGCGACTGAAAGTC